>OY821518.1:290503419-290608419 GCA_963682025.1 Cordilura impudica
GAAATATTTGAAAAAGTAAATAATTTATTAAACTTAATATCAAATTATTTCAGCAAATTCTTTGGGTTGATCCGCTTAACAGATGATTTTGGTTTATTTCAAAAGTTGGTTTCTCAAGCTCTCTCACATTATTAATTAGCGCTCCAACGAGGAAAGATCGTTTTCGTATTTTCTATTATTTCGGATAAAAGAAAACACGTTTCGGTGTTTGCTTTTTGGTCATCGTGGTTGCTGATCGGCATACATTTAGGTTGTATACCTATATGCGTGCGTTTCCGGTTATATGACATAACCTCTCGTTTAATTTAGTTTAAGTTTTTGCAAATTAAATAGCTCGCCCTAACCTCCATTGCGAAGATAGTGGTTGTGTAGGGTGGCTATAGGCGTTAAATCGTGCTAATTGGAGATGCCTGTATAGTTTTTTTTAACTGGCCAACTAATTCTTTATTGCGGTCGTATAGGTGAGATGAAGTAAAAAAATAATAACCAAAAAAGCTCTCTCAATTTTTTTTGTTAAAATATTGCCATATTTGGAAAACATAGAGAATATAATTTTTTTTACATATTAAAAGGGAGTTTTCACTATTAGATTTTGTGGTAACACAAAATAACACAATACAATACAAAATCTGACTGTCTGTCTGTCTGTCTGCCATGGGGCAATCCCATTCCCCCTCATGCAATTGATCTGAAACTTGGCCCATAGTCTTGTCGTGACTACTGACTAATTTTGGGGTAGTCACGCAGATTCACGCTTAGTAACGGAGTGATCTAAAAGTTATCTACCCCCATCTGATCGCTCTTTTTGAATAACATAACATAGTCAAGGCGTATGATTATTATTTATTAGCAGAGTACAAGAAAAAATGGTGGTTTTTTGAAATGTTTGTACGGGGTGTGCCATTGGCATGGGTGGGTCGGCACTCCAAAGTTAGTGGGGGTCGATCATACATTTGGACTCGATTGGGGCACTCTAAATGGGTCAAAGTGAGACAGACAGACAGACAGGTCAAAAGTCGGGACATCAGAATTCGTTTTAGAGGTATGGTTTCTCGGGAAAAGTTTCTTATTTTGATCCCTAGAATACGATTTTCCTTGTCACTTGGGAGATTTTTAAATCGACCCGCCCTAGTAATTATAAACAATTTTTAAAAATTATATGTAATCGCAATCGGATATTTTGTAGGTAAAGCAGTATAATAGTTTTATATAACTATGTAGAACTGTTTTTAAAGCAAAAAACACATTGCTTCTTCTTTATTCAGCTCTGTGTATACTTTTAACATTGTTGTGTTTGATATGTAATTGAAAATGTTGACATTCATGTTAAAATAGAAATAACTATTGCAAAGCTAATTAGAACAAAAATGCCATCTACTGTGGCATAGTCACACTGAGCCAAATGATGTGACACTCTGCATGTTAATGCAAAAGGAATGTATTTTCCCTAAAACAAAATATTGCAGAATTTTATATAATTACATATATAGAATATATGTATATTATTTTATTATTTAATATATGTATGTATGTATATGTAAATATTACACACAAAAAATACAACATCAAAAGTTGTTGTTGTTTTTCTTTAAATAAATTAATACATAAATTTTTTTTTTTTTGTAAATTCACATTGTTTTTTTTTTATTAACAACTACATAGGTAGTTTAGCATTATTTGCTTTAGATGTTGGTGAATTTTTACTCCCTTTATATTAACTCGTAGTGTCTGCTTGTCTGCTTGTCGACAAAATTTTGGATCGATTTTTAACCCCTTTCCCGTGACCCAAGCGATGTGAAACTTTACAGGCAGCCTCGTGGCGATGTCAAAAACAATGAAAACTTTTAAATTTTTCTACTAGAGTTGATAAAAAAAAAAATGTACAAGTCCAGCTATGACAACCATACAACATTTAGAATAACAATAAGAACAATACAGAAACACATATTTTTTTTAAATTTTTTGTACTTCTTCAGTGATTTCTCGGGACCTACTAAACCGATTTTCATGATTTTTGAAAAGAAACCTTCTCATGATGTTGGTCAATCATTCTCACTAAAAACGAGCGCCCCAGTTGTCCTATTGAGGGCGTGATAGCAACAAGAACAACATAGACAAATCATATTTTGTCAAGACTTTTTTACTTCTTCATTCAGTTCTCGAGACCTAATCAACCGATTTTGACGATTTTAAATAGCAAACTTCTCAGGATGTTAATGAATCATTTTTATGCCAATGAGCACCCTAGCTGCCCGATTGAAGCCGTCATCGTGATTTCCACAGACGGACAGACGTACATCGCTATATCAACTCTGCTTGTTATAAGGATCACAAATATATACATTTTATGGGGTCCAAAATTTTTTTTCTAATTATTACAAACGGAATGACAAACTTATATATACCCTCTGCACACTGGGGTGGAGGGTATAAAAATAACAATCTGATAAACTTAATGCTAAATTGTGACAACAAACACACTGAATTTTTAAAATTTTTTAGAGGTGTATTCATCTTTTTGGACATATCTCGGCACAATGATGCCCGATTTACTCCATTTTCCATAACAAGCTGATCGAAATAATGACAAATAATACTATTTATAAGTTTACCTAGGTAACTGGTTTATTTTGTGAATGAGCGTGATTTCAACAGACAGGCAGACAAACGGACATCGCTATATCAACTAGAGTTGTTATAAGGATCAAGAATATATAAACTTTATGGGGTAGCAAATGCATTGCGATGCGTTACAAATGGAATGGCAAACCTCTGCACAGGTTAATGAGTTTGTACTAATGTTTGTTACTAATAACAAGAAATTTGACCAAGACCCACCTTTTATTATACCGATCGATTTAGAATCACTTTCCGTCTGTCCGTCCGTCTGTCTGTCTGTCATTATTTTTATTATTTATTATTATTATTTTTTTATTTATTAGTATTATATTTAAAGTATTATTATACTTTATTTGTTATTATTATTATACATTGATATTATTTGGTAACGAGTTATATAATTATAGTCCTTTATAGAAAAGTGATCGCTGCATCGCTGTTGTGTTTACTCGTTGTAGTCTAAAATCTCCATCATTTCTCAGCCCATACGGTTGCACGTCTCTCACATAATTAAGTTGTTCGCATAGATATTCTGGCGCCATTCCCATTTTCATCTTTTGTATAAAAAGTATAGTATTTAATTTCAATCGTTGATTTATTTTCAACCACTTAAGGGTATTTAACCTTAACTCAATTGGAGTATAAATGTTGCATTTCAAAATTGTTCACATTGCTTTATTTTGTAATTTTTGTAGTCTGTCGATTTGTGTTTTTGTACAACATGTATAAAAAATTCTTGAACCAAATTCAAAATGTGGTTTTATAATCGTATTGTATATATTAATTGCCGTTATTGTTGATATTTTATTTTCTAATTCTTTTAAAAAACCCAATTTTTTACCAATTTTTCAACAAATATAGTTCATGTGTTCTTTAAATTTAAGTTCTTTATCAATTATAAAACCAAGGTATTTTATTTGTTCCACTTTTTCAATTATTTCATTATTAACTATAAAGTTTCTGTTACTATTTATTTCTATAATTTTCGTTTTTGTTTCATTTAATTTTAACTTGTTCATATTTAACCAAATAATTATATTGTTTATGTCCTGCCTCATATTGTTTTGACACTGTTCTTCATTATCTCCTTCCGTAAATATCAGAGTATCATCCGCATATAAAATTATTTCAGTTTTTGTCAAAATGTTCGGCATATCATTTATGTAAATGCTAAATAACAGAGCACCTAATATTGATCCTTGTGGAATACCGAATTCATTTTCAGTTGAATTAGATTGTACACCATTAACTGTTGTTATGTGTTTTCTATTTGTTAAGTAAGATTTAAACCATTTCAGTTCTATATTCTGTATTCCGTACAGATGAAGTTTTTTTAACATTATTTTTCTATCAATTGTTTCAAACGCTCTTTTAAAGTCTAAGAAAATTGCCATAATTTTTCTGCATTTTCTATTTTTTTCCAGCGATTAATAACATAATTTACTGCAGTTTCACATGAAAACTTTTTTCTGTAACCAGATTGATATTTTGATAATATAGATTTTTTCTCAATGTAATTTTCTAATTGATCTTTCACAACCTTTTCCAGTATTTTTTCGCACGTTTTTAAAGTATTTATAGGACGAAACTCTTCACATTTGTTTGTATTTGTCACTTTTTCAATAGGTATTACCATTGTTTCTTTCCAGCTTTCACAGAATTCTCCATTTGTCAGTGATTTATTTATAATATTTAACAAGATATGTCCCGTAATGTTCCAATTGTCAATAATTATTTTATTTGATATTTTTGTAAAATCTAGCTTTATTATGTTTTTAAGTTCTATTGTTGTTATTGCACGGAATTTGAAATTATGACTAGTATTATTAATGATGTTTACGTATTGCACTTCTTCGATTGAGTCTTGCCCATGCTTCATCGTGTTTTCGAACCTTGAGATTTGTTGTTTTAAAATTTTATCTCTTTTTAATAAACGTAGTTCATTGTTAAACTATTTATTCACATTGTTTGATTTATTTATTGTTATGTTTGTCTGTTTGTCCGTCCGTCCGCCCGTATGTGTGTCCATGTAAACCTTGTAATCAAACAACAGGTCGCAAATATGAATATTTTGGTAAAAAAAGCCATAGGCCGAAAGCTATTGAAATTGATTAAAATCGGTGTATATTCAGACCATACAAATAAGCACTATCAGACCGACTAAAATTGTCGTAAGATCGGATTAGTTTTAGTTTTTTTAATTGAGTTTATTTATTTTTTTGAGTAAAGTGAATTTAATAAATATAGCCATGATCGGACCATTTTTGATGTAGTCCCCATATAAAATTAAAACAAGTAAGAAAATTATGATTTATGCCCTTTGTTCTTCGTGAACTTTTACCTAATTTGAAATTTTTTTTACTATGTAAATTTTATAAATAAAGGAAATATATATATGTATATAAGAAAACTATACTCGATCTAGACCGACTATGCGATACCCTATATCATGCGTATAGCGAAATTATCTCTTAGGTCCAACTAATTAGATATAGAAAAAAGCATAAACCAAATTTGTTATTAATTTCTTTTGCCTTCGGATATAAAAAAATTTATATCGGATGCTATATTTATATGGGGACTAGGTCCAAAATTGGACTGATCCTGACCATATTTGGTTAAGTCACTTATATTTTGCAAAAACATATACCAACCAAATTTGAGAAAAATATGTGCAATATTTTTGTTTTTTGATAGATTTAAGTGAAGATCGAGAATCAGTTTCGTATGGGTGCTATGACTAAGAATTGTCATATAGTGTTTATTCTTAAACAACTATATTAAGGAATATAATAAACATACACAAACCTATTTTGAAAGAAATCTTTATGATAATTTGGATATTAATGCCATTTAAGTCGATCTCATATGGGATATTTGTATGGGGACTAGGTGGGAACATGTAGTTTGATTACAAGGTTTACATGGACACACAGACAGACGGACGGACGGACATCGCTAAATCGATAAACAGATATAAACTTTCTCATATCTGAACTCAACAAATTAAAAACAATTGCACCAAAATTTGGTTTGTGCTTATTTTCTATGTCCAATTCTTGTCTCAGCAAAGTTGGACCCAAGACCCTCTCTTGAAAAGTATGATATAGGTAATTTTCTTACATATTTTCGTTATTTTTTGGTGATAGCTGTACAATTTTCTAGACATCCTATTACAGAGTGGGATGTCGGTAAGTTTTCACATAATAAAAAAAATTAAAATTAAATAAAAACGTTATTTTTGCTCCAAAGAAATAAAAATCAAAAATTTATTCTTATATCAATCCGAAAAAATAAAAATATAGCTATTATATATGCTTGATAAAATCAAAATTAAAAAAATAGCTTTTATTTCTGTATTGAAAAAAAAAATCATGTGAGTCCGATCACAGGGAAGATGTGTAAACATCTAGTAATTAAAGATTTTTTTACGTAATTTTTTAAAATCAAACAGAAAGCGTCATCTATGTATCACTTATAGCAAAAACTGTTTCAGCTAATTCAACAACCCTTTGCTGTAAAACGTTAAAAATATCCCAATATAAATGTATATAAGTGATACATAGATGACGCTTTTAAAAAAGTGGCATAAAAAAACAATGTTATATCATAATTTTTTCACCAATACAATCATAAGTCACACAGCGTTATCTGTCCACTCTCACCTACTACGTGTTACACTGTTTTTGTGATTGTATTGTGAAATGGAAATTTACCCCCCTGCGCGTATAGATGTTTAAACATCAAAAAATATAACAATAACTTATTTCAAAATAACTGTTATTTTCAGTCCCTCACTTTTTATTCACTCCAAATTTTTATTTAGGGTATATTACTTGGGCAGTTTAAATGATCTGGGATATAAGAACAACATTTTTTCAAAATGTTTCTTATAAAATTAAAAATTTTAAAGTTTTGCAGCTCTATACATTTTCATATTATTTTCTCGAAAAGTTACCGAGATATTGCTCTATAAATTTACACGGTATAAGCAATCACCACAAGAATAAAGAAAATAGTTCAAGAGGATGTATTTAAAAAATTGATTTTAATTCTTCCAAGAAACATTTTCAAATTTTTTTTATTAAAATAGAATGTATTGAAATTTTTAACATTGAATATGTCAGATTTTTTTTAATTTTTATTACAGGGATTTACTTTCATTACGAATTTTAATCAGAATCACTGATATGGCATGAAATTCTAAGGATCACTTGAGGTAAAATTTTTTTTTAAATAATATTATAAAACAAGAATGTTAAATTCGGCTATGCCGAATATTTGAAACCCCCACCTGGATTTTACATTTACGTTAATATCTGGTCTTATTGCACTATTTATAGAAATTATAAACATAATATTTGAAAAAGTAACCAATTTGATAAACTTAATAATATTAAAGTATTACAATAAACACACTGAATTTGTAACATTTTTTAGACATGTCTCCATATATTAGGCCACATCTTGGCACAATGATGCTCGATTTACCGCATTTTAAATACCAACTTGCTCGAAATAATGATAAACAATATTATTTATTTATTTATTTCAGTTCTGTAATATTAAGCCATTCTGGCCAAAAATATATTACATAGTAATTACTATCCTGAGATTTAAATTTACAATAATGATTACCTTAATATTAATAAATTCATAAAATAGCATACTAATTTATTTTAATCTATATATTGGCTCCCCAGCCATAATGAAAAGAAGTAACAAAGTAACAACAAAAAGAAATAATTAAAGTATCATTCATAAGGTCCAAACAGTACTAACTCAATCATTATAGATGTTATTGTAATGCAAACCACAGTTATGAGAAAAAAAAAACAGGTAAGAAAATTATAGTCGGTCTAGACCGACTATACGATACCCTATACCATGGTTTAGAGACCCTATCTCTTAGGCCCAACTAACTGGATATAGAAAATAAGCATAAACTAAATTTGAGTGCGATCTTTATTAATTTTTTTGGCTGCATATCGGATGCTAGATCTATATGGGGACTAGGTCCAAAAATGGAACGATCCTGACATTATTTGGTGAGGTCACTTATTTTGTGCAAAAACATAGGAACCAAATTTGAGAAAAATCTGTGCAATATTTTTGTTTTTTGATAGATAGGAAGCAGCTCTATATGGGGCCTATGACTAAGAATTGTCCTATAGGGATTTTTTTTTTGGACTACTGATTAATGGATACAATAAACACATACAAACCCAATTTGACTGAGATCCATGTGATAGTTTGGATCCTATGGCAATTTATGTTGATTTCATAGCGGTCATTTGTATGGGGACTAGGTCTGAATATGGACCGATTCACCAATTTCAATAGCATTCATCATATGGCCGACAACGGCTTATATACCAAATTTCAACAAAATATATTCATATTTGCGACCTGTAATTTGATTACAAGGTTTACATGGACACACAGACGGACGGACATCGCTAAATCGACTCAGACAGTGATTCTGAGTCGATCGGTATAATAAAAGATGGGTCTAGGTCATATATTTTTGGTAGTTACAAACAGCAGCACAAAGTCATTATACCCAAACCACATAGGGTATATGGTATAAAAAACATCAATTACAAATGAAGTAACCACATAAATTATACAGCAAAATGTTCCAATAATTTTAATCGGAAAGCATTATTAGAATGCGAGAAAATACGTAAGTGGTAGGTAGGGCAATCCTAATTTTACCCAGGCAAATGATTTACTATGTGAATGAGCGCGATTTTAACAGACAGACGGATATCGCTATATCGACTCAAGTTGTTATAAGGATCAAGACTATGTGTAGATACTTTATGGGGTGGCAAATTTATTTTTAGATGCATTACAAACGGAATGGCAAACTGACATATGTATACCCTCTGCACAGTGATGTGTAGGTTATAAAAAAAGAATAATCTTATCAATGGACATTATAAACGTGTTTTCAAAATTTACTTAATTGTAGAAATTATTGACATGACAATAAATTTCAATAACTTTTTTGTAATTTGTATATCCTGTGCAGAGGAAAAAATGAGAAGCTTATAATGCAGTTTTAATATAAATGGTCCCTTGTGTCAAGTGTTTATCGATTTTTAAGGTACAATAACAAGATATCGATTTTTGTCAAATGGTGTTGTAATACATATTACACTTGATCTTACAAACATAATTTTTTCAACTTTAAAGGTAGGGACAAATTTCAAAATCAGGAAGTTGTATAACTAAGACCGTAGTAGGTAGAAAACTTGTTTTGAAATAATTTTCAAACAACAAAAGTCGACATTTTAGTATTTATCAAAGCCTGACTTTGTGTTTTAACTATATAACTATAGAATAAATTGGCTTAATGACGTAAACAAATTGATATATCCACCAAAGAAGACTGAAGAAACAGCACCATTGTAATCATAAACTAAATTACCTGCAGATATCTTTTCGACTGAAGAGTTTTTGCAAAAACTATATTTGTGACACAAAAACAACTTATTTTGAAGGAAAATTCGCTTTTTTACAATATAAAACAATATTGTATACTAATTGAACGAGAAAATATTAAAATAGCGTCTTTGAATGAAACATTTTTTTCAGAAAATCATAGATCCTATTTTAAAAATTATTATTTATATAGAAGCGACAGAACAGATGCAAGACGAGGAGGAGTAGCTCTGTTAATTCATAAATTTGCGCTCATAAAAACCTCTTTATATCAAACACCTCATCAATCGAAAACATCTCAATTGAAGTTATTATAAATAATAGACCTATTGTTGTATCTTCGTTATATTCACCAAGATATACCCATAACTTCTGCGCTGATACCAAAGAATATATAGTTTTTGGTCACCTAAATGCCAAACATTGTTCTTGGAAATGCCGTTCAAATAATACTGCAGGTATCTCACTCAACAACCTACAGCAATCAAGCAATTTTTTCATTAACTATCCTAATAGTCCAACCCTATTCCCCCATCAACACAATCGCAAAGCATCCACAGTCGATATTATCTTAAGCAATTCCGCTTTAAATATAGACGTAAAAACAATGAATTACGACATACCATCAGATCATCGCCCTCAATTATTATGATTATAGTGCAACCAACTGGAAAATTTTTATGAATTTTTTATACAATAAAATCACGTTATATTCGGATATATACAATACCAAGGTAGTAATTGATCAGGATATCCAAAAATTTATAAATGTAGTTTTCGAAGCAAGGGATGTGTCCACACCTAAAATAACTCAACAAAATAATTTCACATTACCAGAAAGTACTGTGAAATATATAAAACTAAGAAGAAGCTTTAAAAGAAAAACCAACGATCTTCAAATATAGCCGAGCAAACTTTCATAATCAATATACTAAGTTTCTAAGTAACATGATTGATAAAATTATTAATTCGGAGCGCAATAAGAAATGGTGTCAATTATTATCCAATTTAAAACCAGGTGATAAATCGTTCTGGAAAATAAGCAGGAACTTGCGAGGAAAGGGAAAAAATCAAACCTCTCACTTTAAAATTGGAAATACAAAAATAACATCTGATAAGGACAAGGCTGAAATCCTGGCAAATAAATTTGTCCAAGCAAATAACCTCACTTCGAACTACAACCACTCAGCGGATACATTAATATATACAACAGTAAATAATATTAAAAAGGAAAATCCTAGTTCTGAATCACCTATTTATACATCTCTTGAAGAAGTATTGAATATTGTCTCATCAATAAAACCCTCAAAATCCCCTGGTTTTGACAATGTTCCGAACCTGCTCTTAAAGAAACTTAGCTCAAAGCTCTAAAATTACTGGTTATAATATTTAACAGCTGCATCAAACTCAACTATTTCCCAAACCATTTCAAAAATGCTAAGGTTATAGCCATAAACAAACCTAGTAAGCCAAAAAATAACCCAAACAGCTACAGACCTATTAGTCTATTAAGTAACTTAGGTAAAATATTTGAAAAATACTACATTCTCATCTTAGTGAATTGGTAACGACCAATTCTATTGTTGCTAAAGAACAAATTGGATTTAAACAAGTAAGAAAATTATATACGATACCCTATACCATGCGTTTAGAGACCCTATCTCTTAGGCCCAACTAACTGGATATAGAAAATAAGCATAAACTAAATTTGAGTGCGATCTTTATTATTTTTTTTGGCTGCAGATATGAAAAAGTTCATATCGGATGCTAGATCTATATGGGGACTAGGTCCAAAAATGGACCGATCCTGATTATGTTTGGTAAAGTCTCTTGTATTTTGCAAAAATATATAGAAACTAAATTTGAGAAGAATCAGTGCAATATTTTTGTTTTTTGATAGATTTAAGTGAAGATCGGGAAGCAGCTCTATATGGGGCCTATGACTAAGAGTTGTCCCATAGGGATCATTTTTGGACTACTCATTAATGGATGTAATAAACGCAATTGACAATTTGGATCTTATGGCAATTTATGTCGATTTCATGGACCGATTCTCACCAATTTCAATAGCGTTCATCCTATGGCCGACAAAAGCTTACATACCAAATTTCATATTTGCTACCTGCAGTTTGATTACAAGCTTTACATGGACACACAGACGGACGGACGGACATCGTTAAATCGAATCAAATAGTGATTTTGATTCGATCGGTATAATAAAAGATGGGTCTAGGTCAAATATTTTTAGTAGTTACAAACAGCAGCACAAAGTCATTATACCCAAACCACATAGTGGTATAGGGTATAAAAAGATCATAGCACTACTCACCAAATAAACAGAATTAAAAATCAAATAATCAGAAATAAAAACAATAAACGTTCAACGGGTCTAATATTGTTAGATATTGAAAAAGCGTTTGACACCGTTTGGCATAATGGCCTAGTATTTAAACTTCTTGAGGCAAATATACCACAATATTTATGCAAACTTATTTCAAATTTCATTCATGGCAGAAGCTAAAGTTGCGATTAATAATGAAACATCATCTCCAAAAACCATTACCACAAAGTTACCTCAAGGATCTGTCTTGTCGCCATTGCTTTACTCTATATACTTTTACATCTGATTTTAAAGTCCCGAAATATATGAAAATTGCTTATTACGCAGATAATACTGCGTTAATTTCTTCAAACAAACTTACAAGCGCACTCCTGAAGAAAATGGAAAAGGGACTTGTAAATTGCAGTAAATATTTTCACAAATGGAAAATCAAAATTAATCCAAACAAGACCCAAGCAATAATTTTTCCATTCAACAAATCTCCCAAAAGACTACCAAGACGTCATCTTCTTATTGGAAATAATACCATAAATGTACTTAACGAGGTCAAATATCTCGGAGTTGTCTTGGACAAAAAGCTTACATTTAAACAACATATTATGGCTACGTGTCAAAAAGCAATAAAATCATTTAAAGCATTATGGCCACTACTAAATAGAGGGTCATTTCTAAACCCCAAAAACAAAAATCTACTCTTCAAAAGTGTTATAAGGCCGATATTACGCGTGTCCTATTTGGAGTGACGCTGCCAACTGCCACCTAAAACGCTTACAAGTTATACAAAACAAATGTCTTAAAATGATAAATAAAAAGCCCTGGAGGTATCCTACAAATCTTCTTCATGAAGAAACAGGTTATGAAAAAATTAACGATTTCATAACAAGGATTAATAACAATTGCCAAAATTGAAAATTCCTCTTACCTACTGATAAGAGAATGTAGAGAAATAACGTAAAATTAAAAAGAAATCACCAAATTGAAAATTATATGCTTATAGAGGTCTATAATTTCTAATATGCCTCCTATAAGCACATAAATATTTTTCAGATAGTATTTGAATTTATTAAATCATATAAAGGTTTTTTTCCTCCCATTTTCCTTTAAAAATCATTAAAAAATAAAATAAAAACTATTTAATATCTTTATATCCTATATATTATTTGTACCAATATCTATATGTAAAGATAAGATCTCATATGTAAATATCAAAAAATTTTAATACATACATATATGTAAATAGAGGAAGAATATTTAATTGAATTGACAATATTGTATATCTATAAACTTTTTTTTCACTTCAACACAATTAACTTTATAAAATTCCATTGTTTTACAATTGTTTTACGTCCATTGTTTTACAATATAAAACAATTTTGTATATCTATAAACTTTTTCACTTCAACACAATTAACTGTATAAAATTTTGTTACTTCAACACTTTTTAGCGCTTTAACTTTACCCGCCCGTTACACAGGCCACTGCCAGTTCGAAAAACTCAATACACTCAAATTTTTTTACTAATACACACACATTTTTCGCAGTGGTCACACTAATGGCACCAAATTTTTCGTGCGAGTAATTGCTGCCACTAACGATGATTAATGTTACCCGTTGAAAATTTACTGGATTACTGCAATATTGTAATTAAAGTTTTAACTTGTTTAATGTATTATTGTGATTCATTTCTTGAAATGCGCATATAGAAATGCATGTTTTTAATTATAGAGCATACATATTATTAAAATAATACTAATAATACTAAATGTTAATCGTTTCCCCAAAAATGTGACCATATAATGGACTCGGTAACTCTATTTTGTAAACAAAACAAAAAGTGAATATGGATGCTAAATTAAAAAATTTCAAAAATAATTAATTTATACCATTGCCACCCTTTTTTTGTGGAATATGAACAATAAATCTTAACGATTTAAAGAACAAAGCCTACGAATATATAGCACAAGAGATGGGTATGATGGTGGACGTTTACACTTCGAAAATATTTTCAAAATGAAATTGCAGTGGTATGTGTAAGCACAAATACTAATGGCGAGAGATTCGACTAATTCGAACAATTTTTCGTTGATAATACGTATACGCTACAGTGGCCTGTGTAGGATGGGCGTTAAAGCAACAAACTGACTACCGTTAGAAAGTGTTAGAAACGTCGGTGTTGCAAAATGCTTTAAATTAATGGACAGCGATGAATTTCTGGACACACTTTTGGGAATTTATTTTACTGGCAGTTTAGTTTAAAATCTTAATACGTTAAATAAAAACTAGAGCTAGAAGAGAATTGTGTTATATATACAACTTAATTCAATCTAAAATAAGGTTTTTGAAATTTGCCAATAGGCATACGATTACGTTGCCTTAAACGACGCACAGCTTCGCGTAAATATTTTGGTTGTAGGGCTCCCGTATCACCCATTTCTTCCATAACATCTAGGGCTAATAGAAAATTAATATTTGGAACGAAATTATAACTGATAAATTACTTACCTTCTTCTGTTATTTCTCCCACAAATACTTTGGCTATACCGGACATGGCTATCACTACATTTTGAGAGACCGAACAACCTGTAATAGTTTGCATCAATCGTTTGACGGCCGCCTTAGGAAAGGCTGATCTTCTATACATTTCATAACGATCTAATTGTTCTTCAGTAAAATTAGAAACTAATACTCTATGAAAAGATTTTATTTACAAATTTATGATTAGTTTCTTAATGTGTCTGTTCAACTCACTGCATTTTTTCCCTTTCTTCTTCTTCCAATTCCTTTTTAGTTTTTTGTCTTTTCAACGCCTCCCTTTGCTGCTCTTCGGAATCATCTTTATTATCAGCATTTTCGGTCTTTATATCGTTTTTATTTTCGGGTTTAGAATCTGCGTCTTTATCATCAGTTTTATTGTCAGAATCGGAATTTTGACTACTTTCACTGGTTGTTTTATTGTGATCATGATGCGAATCAAAAAATTTCATATCAACGTCGTCGGATTCATTCAAATTGGTGGATTTTTGCGTAGGAAAAAATATATCGTCCATCGTTGTGGGGATTCAATTAATAGATGTGTCGATATTTCGCTAAAATTTGTTTTAATTTATTATGGTACTTTGTTTACATTTAATCGTATTTGACAGCTGCTGTTGTTTATTAAAAAATCAGTGTTGTTAAAGTGTTTCTGCAAATTTCATTAACCCATTCGTTACCCACCCGTTACATGGTGTCTCGACTAGCCATAATTCATGTCAATGTTCAAGTCAATGGCTAGTGCTGACCGCTAATGTTCATGTCATGACTAAAAAAATCTAACTTTTTGCCATGACAAAAAGTCTGACAAAAACCATTATTTTGAAGTTTCATTCGATTTTGACGTTTAAGTATATTAAAATGGCGCAACTTAAATTAAATAAAAGCGAAATTATTAGTTTCATTCTAAAAAAGGATTCACCCACAATCTCGTGCTCTTTCTTTAATTTTTTTCTTCTTCAATTTTTATTTTTATTTTTTTTAACTCTTAGAGCATTGAGTACAAGAACGCATTTTTGTTGTTTACGGTTCAAAGACATTTTGGAAATGAAATGTCTAAACATAATTTGCCCACTTCGGATTTTGTCTCATTTTGTTTATCTGACTTGAACATGAACATTGCCATGAATTATAGCTAGTCGAGACACCGTGTTAGACAGACCACTGCCAGTTCGAAAAACTCATTACACTCACATTTTTTTTACTAATACACACATTTTTCGCAGTGGTCACACTAATGGCACCAAATTTTTCGTGCGCGTAATTGCTGGCACTAACGATTATAAATGTTACCCTGTTAAAAATTTAATACAATTTTACTGGATTACTGCAAAATTGTAATTAAAATTTTAACTTGTTAAATGTATTATTATGATTTATTTCGTGATATGCGCATATAAATACGCTAGTTTGTTAACGAAGGCGCATAAATATCCTCAAAATAATACTAATAATAATAAATGATAACCGTTTCCCCAAAAATGTGCCGATATAATGAACTCGGTAACTCTTTTGTAAACAAAAAAAAGTGAATGTGGATGCTAAATTAAAAAAGGAGAATATTTCAAAAATATTTAATTTATACCATTGCCAACCTTTTTTTTTGGGATTTGAGCAATAAATCTTAACGATTTAAAGAACAAAGCCTACGAAAATATAGCACAAGAGATGGGTATGATGGGGGAAGTGTACGCTTCGAAAATATTTCCAAAATGAAATTGCAGTGGATGTGTAAGCACAAATGTTAATGGCGAGAGATTCGAACAATTTTTCGTTGATAATACGTATACAGCTGTAGTGGCAGTGGCCTGTGTAGGACGGGCGTTATATTGCAGTCTTATGGATATATGTATTCCATTTGTGGAATACATAAGCGTTTAAAAAAAGCCTTTAAATTTCTTTTTGCAAATTTTGGACATTTTTAACTATATTTTTTTAAGTAACACAAGAAAAAAACATTACTTTAACATTATGCATTAATATTTTTTGTTAACACTAAAAAACTAAAAAAGCTATAAAAATATAAAAAATAAATAAATAAATCCTCAAAAGCAACTTTTGCTAATTTAGAAAATTATTTCTTTTAATCAGCAAACTCCATTAGGTAAAACTTTGGTAAATTAAAATATTTTAAAGGTGGTTGAAATTGATTGTGAAATGCTTGTTTGAGTTCACTGAAATTATCGCCTTTTAAAATTTAACATGTCGTTTTTGACCCACACAAAAAACTGTTTCTTACAAGTTTTTAGATAAAATATTTTGGAGATCTCTTGTCCTACACTACATGATAACTTTTTTATACCCTATACCACTATGTGGTTTGGGTATAATGACTTTGTGCTGCTGTTTGTAACAACCAAAAATATTTGACCTAGACCCATCTTTAATTATACCGATCGAATCAGAATCACTTTTTGAGTTGATTTAACAGTGTCCGTCCGTCCGTCCGTCTGTGTGTCCATGTAAACCTTGTAATCAAACTGCAGGTCGCAAATATGGGCCATGGGATGAACGCTATTGAAATTGGTGAGAATCGGTCCGTGTTCAGACCTAGCCCCCATACAAATTACCCCTATAAAATCGACATAAATTGACATAAGATCCAAATTGTCGTATAGATCTTAGTCAAATTGTGTTTGTATATGTTTATAACATCCATTAATGAATAGTCCAAAAACCATCCCTATGGGAAAACTCTTAGTCATAGGTCTAGACATACTATAATTTTCTTACTTGTTTTAAATTGATTTTATGTGTGGATTACAAAATAAATATAAAATGAACGGTTATATCATATAACCAGAACACGTACATGATAACTTACCTCGTTGGTTCTCTATATTTATGAATATTTAATAATTACCAATTAATGCATGTTACATTTTTTGCCACTGTTCATAGTTTTTAGTGTTGTAAAGTGTTTTATTTTTGACATTTGTTATATTTGAAAAACTCGTGTTTCATTTCATCTGTCATATCATCATATTTCATCTTTATTCTTTCTTTTTGTGAATTGGCTTTTTTTGTAAGGTTGTTGGTTGGTGCAAATAGTAAAAAAAATTATTTTATATTTTTTTAAAAAATAGATCAAAGCTCAACAAATAGTGAAATTAAGTTAAAATCTTAAAACCATGTCAGCTGTAGAAGAAACAAAAGTAGATGGCAATGAGCCCTCCGAAGAAGAAAAATCAAAAGAAGCCAATGAGGCCTCCAGCCAAGCGACAGAGGTTAAAAAACAAAAGAAACCAAAACCAAACAATAAGAAAATTAAGCAAGGTAATGTAGAGCAAAAAGATTCGCTGACAAATCGAGGGCTCCATACTATATAACATGATAAGTCGACTTAGCATGTTTCTAGGAACTTTCCATTTAACGTAACATGGTCTTCAACCCTGTAAAATATTGGTAGCACTCGGCCAATCCAATCAAACTTTATAGGCAAAAATGTACCTAGAATAAAACTGAAAATTTAAAAACCTTTGCAAAGGAGACTAGGAAAATAAGCTTATGTTGTAACTTTTTTTATTTAGAATTCTAAGTAGGTACCTCTAGCATGTTATAGTAAATATTTTCATTACACATTTTTTAGTGACAGTGAACAAGTCTACTTAGACGACCAATGTACCCCAAAAAGATGCTAAGGTGACTTAGACGATTAGTTATACTTGAGAAGTAGGCAAAGAAAATTTTAGCTGTAATCTACTTAACATTTTATAAATTTAAATTTTATAAATGTTCTTAAATTTTATTTAAATTACAACTTAAACAGTTAAATACCCAAAATTTTATCTCCTAGCGATTCCGATATATAGCCAATAAACTTTGAAGGCATCGAAATTATTTTTATATAATTATTTTCACAAATATAGAAAATGCAGCAAAAAAGGCAGCCGATGGTGGTGAAGGAGAAACACCGGCAGCAGAAGACAATGCTGAAGCTAATGGTGATGCAGAAAAAAAATCAGCCAATAAGAAGAAGAACAAGAACAAAAATAAAACTCAGAAAAAGGGCCAAACTGATCCCCCCACTATACCCATTGCTGATTTATACCCCGATGGCAATTTCCCCGAAGGACAAATCATGCATCATCCAATCCCTAAAGATCAAAATGATGTGTTAGCTGCCAATCGTTTCACATCTGAAGAGAAACGCACTCTTGACCGTATGCACAATGATATTTATCAAGAATTACGTCAAGCAGCCGAAGCCCATAGGCAGACTCGTCAATATATGCAACGTTATATCAAACCGGGTATGTCCATGATCCAAATATGCGAAGAGCTTGAAAATACTGCCCGTCGTTTAATCGGCGAAAATGGCTTGGAAGCTGGTTTAGCTTTCCCCACTGGTTGCTCTTTGAATCATTGCGCTGCTCATTATACTCCCAATGCCGGTGACACTACCGTTTTGCAGTATGACGACGTTTGTAAAATTGATTTTGGCACCCATATCAAGGGCCGCATCATCGATTGTGCCTTTACATTGACTTTCAACGATAAGTACGATAAATTGTTGGAAGCCGTTAAGGATGCCACAAATACGGGTATTAAGGAGGCCGGTATCGATGTGCGTCTATGTGATATTGGCGCAGCAATACAGGAGGTAATGGAATCATATGAAGTCGAATTGGATGGAAAAACCTACCAGGTTAAGGCGATACGTAATTTGAATGGTCATTCAATTAGTCCATATCGTAAGTAGAATATTAATATACAACTTATACATAGGTATTGATGTTCAATAATATATTTTGTTGCCTCTCAAGGTATTCACGCTGGTAAAACTGTACCCATTGTTAAGGGTGGTGAGTCAACACGCATGGAAGAAAATGAATTTTATGCCATTGAAACTTTTGGGTCAACCGGTCGAGGTCTGGTCCATGATGATATGGACTGTTCTCATTATATGAAGAACTTTGATGTACCTTTTGTGCCATTGCGTTTACAATCATCTAAGCAACTTTTGGGAACAATTAATAAACATTTTGGTACATTGGCTTTCTGTAAACGTTGGTTAGATCGTGCTGGCGCCACAAAATATCAAATGGCTTTGAAAGACTTGTGCGACAAAGGTGTTGTCGAGGCCTATCCACCATTGTGCGACACTAAAGGTTGCTATACAGCTCAGTATGAACATACCATTATGTTACGTCCCACTTGTAAAGAGATTGTATCACGTGGTGATGATTATTAGGGACTGAAATGAACAGAAGAGCCCAGGGTTTATTGTACTACTTCGAACAGTTTAAAATTGTGTCGAACACATTTATTGGATTATTTTTTCTCTTTATTACTTTTAACCAAACTATATATATTGTATTTACACATCAAATTATCGTTTTATGAAACTTTTGTTATAAAATTTCTTTAAGTTTTCATTTTATAATTGAATAGAACTATGAACTTTTTCTGTACACATATACGTGAAAACAAAAACATAATAAACAAGCTGAAAACAAGAAATACTTCTAACTTTTATTTATTATAACCACAAAATATTTAGATAACGGGTGACGTGATCACTAACTAAATCGATATAACGATTTCCGTGACAATAAATGTTAATGAAATTTGCCGTAAAAGATTTTATTATTTGATGAAAGTCGGTCCATTTAATAAACGCTTCCCGGGAATACACTTCCAGTTTTTATTACCTTGACTAAAAAGTCCCGCTGTCTTTGTGTTCCTTCTTTTTGGCCGCAGTCAGGACGAGTTTGTGATATTTTTCATAATAACGCATTTATAAAATTAATTCCTACTAATCATGTAAAGGCAACAATTTATTTGAGGTGTTTTCTGGTGCTTTCTCTTCGTATCGTCTTATCAATCCCCGAAGCCCACTCTGCAGCCGAACTTTTTCTATTATGGACTCCAATGAACATATATCAAGTAGTGTTATCTTGAAAACTTTACTGTTGTTTTAATACTTTGTGTAATTAGATTTTTGTACGAACTTTTATTGCACAAAAGATCATGATAAATTTAATTATGCTCAAAAATTTCTGTATACGTTTTACTATTAACTTTTTCAATTATTAGTTTTCGTATTTCTCTTAAAATTACTTTTCCAGCTGACATTTTTATTCTTTTATAATTTAATCATTTTTTCACCACATATAACTAAATTGAAATTTCAAATGTGATTACATAGAGTTTAAGCATAAAAAACGGATACTCCAAAACTGCTAAAAACAGGGTTGCACGTGTTGGATATTATTAGTAACAAAAATTTCTGGGTTGCATACTAAAGTAACATACATAAGCTTTACAAAAATATTTAGCTTTACTATTGTTGAAACTTAGGTTATCTAAAAAGCAATGAGAAATTATTTTTTAACCTCGACGAAACTGAAGTGGTTAGGGTTGGTAGAACCCAACGAAGTGATACCTCGGTGTTTTCGGAATAAAACTGTAGTAGTTTAAAAAAAATGCCAATAACTCTTAAATTAATTGGAACAAGTCTACTTTAGGGGCAACTGTCCGATTTTTTTATTTTTTTTTTTTGGGGTAGGGGCTTTTGCGGTGATTCCAGGAATATATTTTTTTTTCGTCGGTCGAGCCTATTTTCCGAGTTATGGACCTCCAAAGTTTTGACATGGACTTGTATATAACTCTGTTATTTACTATCGGATTTCACGAATATATATATCATTTGAAAGCTTATTTCAGTACCTTTCATTTGGTATTTTTAAATTTGAAATCCATTAACCCATTATGAACCTATTTCAAATTTTGTATTTTTCCAATAGAGTTTTTTCTTAAAAACGGGATTATCTCGTAAACAGACATATATCATGTGTGGTTTTACGTTAACTGAATAAAAGCTGGGTCCAGTAGCTTCATTTTGATATATTTTTCGACCTCTTAACCCTTTCAGGACCGGATATATTAGGGATTTTATGTACACTTTTTAGTTTTTGGAAAATATTATTTGTTTTTTGTTCCTTTATTTTTCGTAAAACGAGAAAGTAGAATTTTTTATGTTTGTTGTGTATACATATGTATATATGTTTTTTGAGTGATCTCTTATTAAAAAGTAAAAAGTAAACATTTCGTAAAAGGGAAAATCAATAGTTTTCTTATTTTTATAATTAAGTATTGAAATCTGGCTTCGCATACTAAAGTTTTTCTGCGTGGCGGCCTGCGGCCGCGCTTAAGGGTTTTCTCCTCCAGTAGGACGCGGCAGGTGGCTTCGCTGAATAAAGTTTTCCAGCGTACGTCACAAGAATAAAAAAATTTATTTTCCCGGAAACACTAAAGTAAAGTATTGAAATCTGGCTTCGCATACTAAAGTTTTTCTGCGTGGCGGCCTGCGGCCGCGCTTAAGGGTTTTCTCCTCCAGTAGGACGCGGCAGGTGGCTTCGCTGAATAAAGTTTTCCAGCGTACGTCACAAGAATAAAAAAGTGTCTTTTCCCGGAAACACTAAAGTAAATCGCGCGATTTTTTAAAAAAAATTTCATATTCTGCAAATATATTTCTAATTGGTTAATTCCCATAAAAAATGATAGTATACCCGGTCCTGAAAGGGTTAAGAGGTCGAAAAATATATGAAAATGAAGGTACTGAACCCAGCTTTTATTCAGTTAACGTAAAACTATACATGAAATATGTCTGTTTACGAGATAATCCCGTTTTTAAGAAAAAACTCTATTGGAAAAATACAAAATTTGAAATAGGTTCATAATGGGTTAATGGATTTCAAATTTAAAAATACCAAATGAAAGGTACTGAAATAAGCTTTCAAATGATAAATATATGGGTGAAATCCGATAGTAAATAGCAGAGTTATATACAAGTCCATGTCAAAACTTTGGAGGCCCATAACTCGGAAAATAGGCTCGACCGACGAAAAAAAAATATTTCCCTAGAACCGCAATAAAATGTTTTATAAGTGATGAGAATTTGGAACCGATCGGGGAGTTGCCCCTAAACTAGACTTAAGCCAATTAATTTTAATTTCCTTATTATCTATATTCGGGAAAATATTGAAAATTTAATTTAATTTTTATTATTGTACATAAGTATAAGTTCAGACCCAGTAGTAACACAATTCAAGGGTAAGCCATCACTTAATGATTTATCATATTTCGACGATCTATCATAAGAATTAAGTTCCTGAGCCATGGGCATGTCATGAGTATAGACTTCTTTGGCTACAAATGTTTGAGTCTCAACATAGTCTAAGCCCGGCTCTGGTTTAGCACCCATTAATAATGTACCCTTCTGAACACCCATATACTGGGTAGCCTTAGCATTGAGCGGCAATAGACCACAACTTTCAGATTGAACCTTACGATGAGCCTGAAGATTCGAAACACAAGTAAATCTCTTACCGCAACCATTACACATAAAACGTTTGATGCCGGTATGCACAGACATATGCGTCAATAAACTCTCACGATAAGGATAAGCTTTAGGACAAAGCTGCAAAAAAAATAAGCAAAATGATACAACAAACAATTAACCTGGATATATGCAGTGGTCCCTTTTTGTTTTCAATAAAAAATAAGTCATTCAACTTACATGACATTTAAAGCGTTTATCATCACTGTGGGCATATTTAATATGCGTCTTGTATTGAGCTTTAATTTTAAAAGTTTTGCCACATTGATCGCATTGATATGGTCGAGCATCGTCATGCAATAACATGTGGGTTTTGAGAATACCAGCCGTGGTTAAACATTTACCACATTCTTGACACTGGTAAAGCGGCACACGACCACAGTCCGAACGTTCATGGTCTGTTAATTGGGTTCTACCCATAAATTTCTTGCCACATTTCGTACATATCAAATTGCGATGAGTTTTAAATTCTTTATTACCATGAATGCGAGCTTTATGTGATTTTAAAGCATCGCAGCCAGTCATGAATTTCTTACATATTTCACACCACAATATGTCTTTATGCCTGTCATGGGCATGAGCGATGGCCTCCTCTCGCGTAGCAAAATATAACGTACAATAACAGGGACACTTGTGTATGAGAGTACCATCTGGTCCATGTTTCGGTATATGATGTATTAAACGTTTCTCCATCAAATAGATTTTATCACAAATGTGACATTTAAAAACATCATCTGTATTGATATCGACTTCATCATTTTTAAATATTTCTTTAATATCCTCATCGTTTTTTTTATGATCTTCACGTAAATGCTTTTCATAGGGCTTACGCATATAGTATATTTTAATACAATCGGGACATTTCCAGCATTTGTCACGCTTTTTCGCTAGTTTCATGCGTTCTTTCAATTGTCCAGCTGAAATTTTAGCCAAACGATATGGTCGACTAAGATCCGGTTTCACATCTTCGTCTTCACCATCAACGGATTCTATTTTGATAGACCTAGGACCCCTAACACGATATTTGCCACGTCTTTTAATGAATTTTTTCATCGATTCTGATTTAGCAAAGAAGGGTTGAACGTTTTTGGCCACTTTGATCGAACAATCATCTTTCAATGAAGGAAACCGATGTTTTATGTCCTCAACTATCACATAACAATCAGCAACATCTTCCTTGGTTGGTTCGCGTATCTTAGGGAAAGGAATATACATATTATTAATATTCGAATGAAATATGAAATAGTAACACTTTTCATAGATTTTCAAAGAAAAGTTTCCATTTTTAACAAATAAATAAAATAATTTCATGTTGAATATAAAACCTTTTTGGCATATACGTTAAAAAATTAAATAAATTAAACTATGTTAAATTGCGTTCCAATTAATATCTTAAAATATAGTTATGCTCATCACTGATACGATGAATGTGCAACGGTGCACATATATTTTTAATTTAAGCATTAAAAAAATTTTTTTTTGAAATGTACGATCGTTTTAAATTTAAGCAAAATTGAAAAAAAAAATCGCAAAACGTCAAATGCAAAATTGCAAAGTCTTAAAATACAAAATCTCAAAAACGCAGTATCACAAAATCGTGAAATTATTTTTTCGTGTACGAAAATTTTTTTACGTGTACGAAAAATTTGATTAAACACCCATAGTTCCTACAGATATTTACACTTACGGGCCCTTGTAAGTACTACAAAACGTATACATTTTTTTTTTTACAAAATTATAACTATATTTTACAATAGAAGAAAATGTTTTAAAAAAAGCATTTATTTGCTTTTTAAATTGAATTCAGCATAAGCATATAAAATGGAATTAAAAAAAAAATCACATCATATTTGGAAAAATTTACATCTATAATATTAACAGGTAAGGCGATTTCTTGTGACCGAGGATTTGTTCCACAGTTTTCTCCTGATTTTGACCAAACGTATCTTATTTGAAAGGAATTTCTTTTTAGCTGTCCACCAGATTTACAGATTTTAAAATTTTTTTTAGTAAAATGCATTTAAAGTTGCTACACATACATAAAATTATACAATGCTACGTGTGGGTTTATTAAATCTGTTAATGTGTTTGTGAGTTTGTTTTCTTCATTCACAATAATAGTGTTGAATTGAAAAATAATTTTGGACATAAACCAATAACACAATTGAATTGTGAATTGACTAAAACTGATTAGCATTCCTTTAGGGTCCTTATTAAATAAAATAAAAATTCCTAGAATTTCGAGGGCTGGGATCTGCTAGTACATTGCGCTAAACTGCTTCTCAAATAATTCGAAGGACGACTTTACATCATGTTTTTAAAATTTATGTACTACAAATTTATTTGGCTTTCATATTTAAATTAATCTTAAGAGCAACAAATAATCAGAAAATTGCTCAAATATTAAAATATTGTTATTAAGAATAATTCTTAACTCACCTCTGGCTTCTTTTCCTCTAAAATATCTTCCATATGATAGTCTTCATCGTCACTATCTTCATATTTAATGAATACCACTTCGGTTTCTTCTAAAATATCGTCAGTATCAATAGTATTTTGTCGACCCTTGATGGATCTTTTTCTTTTCTGTGATGAATTAAATTGGCTCATCTCTGTTTCATCTATATGAGTATAATCATTTTCATTTAATAGATGTTCCAAAATTTTATCTTTTTCATCGAATAAATTTGATTCACCATCTTCGTATTTTACATCAGCATCATAAGAATCTAAACGATTATATTCAAATTCTCCTAACGGCTCAATTTGTATATTGGTGGTTATGTCAATGTCTTTTTCCTCCTCATCATCATCGTCATCGTACATTTCTCGTTTGATAGTAATAGTAGGCATTGGCAACTGTACATCATTTGTTTGTGGTAAATCATCAATATCGGAATCTTCGGGTTCAAAATCTGGTACATAATCATCATCACTATCATCCGACCAATTGGTGGTAGTTTGATTTTGAAGTGGTTCATCCCGTTTCGAAGGTGAAGGTCGTAAAGCCAACTTATCATCAATCTTATTTTGTATAACTTTTGGTTTTTCTTTACGTTCTATTAAAAATTCTTCATCGTCATCGTCAACTTCAAATTTCTCCACTTTAAAATCCTCATCATCTAAATCATCAAAATCTATAACTTTTTTCTTGGAGGCTTCCCTTTTTCTGGACACTCGATTTGGTGGTGTTGTTGCTGTTTTAGCTACACCACCAGTACTTTTTCTGGCTGTAGGTTTTGTTTTCGGTTTGTCAGGCGTTTCTTTTTTCATAGCCGTTACCCTAACCTGATCGTCAGGTTTGATAATCTTGTTAACATTTACGACTTTTATTTCCGAAGTAGGATTTAATGTAGCAGGAACTGAAATTGCATAAAGTAATTGTTAAACAAATTCAAATCGTTTTGAATTTGTGGTAACTTACTTCTTGACGTATGTTTCCGTATTCTATTTTTAGGTGGATCATATTGTGGTAAACCACAAGTGTCTGGACGATTGCGTCTATGTTTGATTAGATTGGAATGACAGGAAAATCGAGAAGTACATCCTCTACATTCTACCAAACGAATACCAGTGTGTATTGACGAATGTGTAACAATACTTTCTCGATGAGAAAAGCTTTTGCCGCAGACCTGAAGTAATTGAAGGTAAAAATTATTTATTTTCCACCTAATTTTTATGAAACTTACATCACATTTATATGGTTTCTCGCCCGTGTGCGTCCGTTCATGTTCCACCAGTCGTGCCTTTTGCTTAAAATTTCTGCCACAATAACTGCAACAGAATTTCAACTCTCCCGAATGATTATCCAGATGTTGCTTCAAATTATATTTGGTCACAAATGCCATGGGACATTTATCGCATTTATATGGTTTGATTTTACCACATTCCGTTTCAATATGCCTACGATAGGGATCAATTGTTTTATAAGCCGCTCCACATTTTTCACATTTAAAAATTTCACGATCCACGCCCTGATGTATGTCTCTAATATGTGTCCTATAGTCATCCTCATTGGTAAATGTGACATCTTTGCAGAGCCGACAGGCTATTGTGGTGTGTTCCGTTTCACGATGTTTTTTTAACTCGTCGTCCGAACAGAAGCGGGCATCACAATAACGACAGAGGAAACCTCCAGGGGGATCATGCTTTTTAAGATGCTTGACGTAACCATTCAGGGATACTAAGGCTTTGTTACAAATGGGACAAAATAATTTGGGAAGGCCATCGGTGGAAATTTTAACAAGCATATCAGCAGCGGCAGAGGACGTAGAAGCGGCATTTCGATCAGCTGGAACAGAATTAAATGAAATTAAAGAAAATTAATAACTTAATTTATAGTTGTGTTACAAAAATACAACTCTGTGTTAGCGGCCCTTTTTCTGACACTTGTTTGTGCAATAAAAATAAAAACTACGAAAAGAACACAGCAAAATATTACAATTGATAAGAAAGAAACGTCCAAATTAATAACAATTTAGATATAAAAAATATACTATTTTTTAAAGCAACCTAAAAAAAGCCAAACAATACTTACACATTTTAGCTATTATTGGCTGTACGTTAAGCATAAAAAGTTTATTTTGTTTTTAGTTTCATACGGGTTTTTGCTCTTCAGTTTTTTTGTTCTCTTTACTCTGGTAATTATCACATTTTTTTCTTTCATTAAATTTATTCACAAACTAAATGTATAAACAAACAGCACTGCGAAAAATGCATTACATTTTATCAACTCCAATTTGTTTTATTCTCAAATTCAATTTTATTCTCTTTCTTAATTTTTACACATTAAAAAATTAATGGCGAAATTATTTTTTCTAGCAAATTATAATTTTCTTGACGTGCTTTGTACACCTTGAAAAATCGACACGTCTGTTATGGCTTTATTTTCTCTATTAAAAATGGCTGCTTATCCGTGGTTGTTGTATTAAAAATATTTCTCACACTGCATGGCAATATGAAGATGCCAGATGTATTGTTTGCTTGGTTAGAAAAGAGGTGACAGCAGTGACAGCAAATTGAAAAGTGACATATAGGGGGCGCCATTAGACTTTTAAAGTTATTTTTAATTAAACCATTTAAAAAAATTATAATCATTAGATAAATGAATTTAAATAGTTAAAGAAGTAAGAAGGTTGGAAAGGTAACATATAATGGATTTACCGTATCGGAGCTAATTTTCATATACTTATGTTAAAATATGTAAATATTGTATTATAAATAATTTATACTAACTATTTTTATACCCTATACCACTATGTGGTTTGGGTAAAATGATTTTGTGCTGCTGTTTGTAACTACCAAAAATATTTAACCTAGACCCATCTTTTATTATACCGATTAGCTTAGAATCACTTTCTGAGTCGTTTTAGCGATGTCTGTCCTCGCGTCCGTCAGTGTGTCCATGTAAACCTTGTAATCAAACTACAGGTCGTAAATATGAATATATTTCGATGAAATTTGGTATATAAGCTTTTATCGGCCATGGGATGAACGCTATTGAAATTGGTGAGAATCGGTCCATGTTCAGACCTAGTCCCCACACAAATGACCCCTATGAAATCGACTTAAATTGCCATAAGATCCAAATTATCATATTGAACTCGGTCAAATTGGGTTTGTGTGCATTTATTACATCCACTTATGAGTTGTCCAAAAATAAGCCCCGTATGGAAATTCTTTGTCATAGCCCCCATATAAAGCTGCTTCCGGATTTTCACTTAAATCTATCAAAAAACAAAAATATTGGACAGATTTTTCTCAAATTTGGTTTGTATATATTTTTTTAAAATATAAGTGACTACGAAAGATCGGTCCATTTTTCGACCTAGTCCCCTTATAAATATAGCATTCGATATGCTTTTTTCATATCTTCAGCCAAAAAATTAATAATGCCACTCAAATTTTTATTCTTATTTTCTATATCCACTTGGTTGGACCGACGACATAGGGTCTCTAAACCATGGTATAGGGTATCGTATAGTCGGTCTAGACCGACTATAATTTTTTCACTTGTCTTGTTATACACTATACCACCATGTGGTTTGGGTATAATGACTTTGTGCTGCTGTTTGTAACTACCAAAAATATTTGACCTAGACCCATCTTTTATTGTACCGATCGAATCAAAATCACTATCTGATTCGATTTGACGATGTCCGTCCGTCCGTCTGTGTGTCCATGTAAACCTTGTAATCAAACTGCAGGTCGCAAATATGAGTATATTTTGATGAAATTTGGTATATAAGCTTTTATCGGCCATAGGATGAACGCTATGAAATTGGTGAAAATCGGTCCATGTTCAGACCTAGCCCCCATACAAATGACCCCTATGAAATCGACATAAATTGCCATAAGATCCAAATTATTATATAGATCTTACTCAAATTGGGTTTGTATGTATTTATTACATCCATTAATGAGTAGTCCAAAAATTATCCCTATGGGACAACCCTTACTCATAGGCCCCATGTAGAGCTGCTTCCCGATCTGCACTTAAATCTATCAAAAAATAAAAATATTGCACTGATTCTTTTCAAATTTTGTTTGTATATATTTTTGCAAAATACAAGAGACTTTATGATCGGTAAAATTTTAGGCCTAGTGCCCATATATATATAGCATCCGATATGAACCTTTTCATATCTCCAGCCAAAAAAATTAATAAAAATCCCACTCAAAATTGTTTTATCTTATTTTTTATGTCCAGTTAGTTTGGCCTAAGAGATAGGGTCTCTAAACGCATGGTATAGGGGTATAGGGTATCGTATAGTCGGTCTAGACCGACTATGATTTTCTTACTTGTTTTATTTTTTATTTAATTATATGTATATTCTTCCTTTATTTAAATATTTTGACAAATTTGATATTTACATGAGATCTTATCTTTACATATAGATATTGCAACAAATAATATACAAACATATACATACATCCATAGGATCTAAAGATATTAAATAGTTTATATTTTATTTTTTAATGACTTTAAAAGGAAAATGGGAGGAAAAAACTTTTATATGATTTAATATATTGAAATACTATCTGAAAATATTTATGTGCTTAGGAGGTTTATTAGAAATTATAGACCTCTATAAGCATATAATTTTCAATTTGGTGATTTCTTTTTAATTTTACGTTATTTCTCTACATTCTCTTATCAGTAGGTAAGAGGAATTTTAAATTTTGGCAATTGTTATTAATCCTTGTTATGAAATCGTTAATTTTTTCATAACGTGTTTCTTCATGAAGAAGATTTGTAGGATACCTCCAGGGCTTTTTATTTATCATTTTAAGACATTTGTTTTGTATAATTTGTAAGCGTTTTAGGTGGCAGTTGGCAGCGTCAATCCAAATAGGACACGCGTATGTTAATATTGGCCTTATAACACTTTTGAAGTGATTCGAGTTTAATAATATATGGATAGATCGAAAAAAAGGATACAAAAATATTTCAAGAAGTTTTGATAAAATTTTAGTTTCTCAGGAATTTTCAAATATATAATAAGGAATAAAAATCGATTGTAGTATATATGTACCAATATGTGATTAGGGTATAATAACTTTGTGCTAACTGCCAAAAATATTTGACCTAAAACCATTTTTTATTATATCGACCGACTTATGTTTTATATTAATTTTTCGATTTAAAAACCAAAGAATTTATTAATAAGTATTTGAAAAGTAATTTGTAAGTAATTTGAAAAAAAAAATAGCATCTTTTTTTGGACTCCAGTACGTTTTAGCATCTTTTTTTTTGGTATTTAGCATCTTTACAATTTCAAATTATAGCAACACTGAATGGGATTGCCCCATGGCAGACCGACAGGTCAAACATCAGCATTCGTTTAAGAGGTACGGCAAAGTTTCTTATTTTGATCCCTACAATACGATTTTCCTTGTCACTTGGACGATTTTTAAATCGATCCGCCCTAATAAACAAGGATCAGCTCCACTAGCCTTAAATCCAAGTTTCAATAAAAAATTACCAAATTTACGATTCCAGCATCGCGGAGATTGTTTTAAACCATAAAGATGTTTTCTTCAAGTTGCCCGTAAAGAAAAGCTGTTGATACGTCAAATTGAGAAATATGCATATTTTGACTAGCTGCTATACTTAAAATTGCTCTTATTGTTCCTAATTTTGCAACTGGAGTGAAGGTTTCATTATAATCAATATCTTCTCTTTGTCTAAATTCCTTAATATATAATCTTGCTTTGATTTTGTCTATGCTTCCATCAGGATTCCATCTTTGAGAGCATTTTATCGGGTTGGCTATATAATCCCGAAACCGAAAATCCCGAATCCAAAATCCCGAATTCAAAATTCCGAATTCCAAAATCTCGAATTCCAAAATCCCGAATTCCAAAATTCCGATTTTCAAATTCGGATTTTTTAACAGTAATAACCTCAGAACAAAAATGTTGTTCTACCTTAATTGATACTTGCTAAAATGTATAAAAAAAATCTTAGTGAGCATTGAAAAATGTTGTTCTACCTTAATTAATACTTGCTAAAATTTCTAAAAAAAAATCTCTTAGTGACCATTGAAAAATTTTAATTGTAGAAGTAGAAAGTGGGCGAAAAACTTTCATTCTCTGTTTAAAAACAAAGTAGTGCGGTTGAAAAGATTTTATAATAATAAAAAATGAGTCTCGAAATAATTGTTTCAAATAAAGGAAAGCTAAAACTATTTTTAAATGGTAATTGTTATCATTTGGAAAAGAAAACAGAAAGAGTTTACTACTGGTGCTGTGCCAATCGGAAAGAAAAATATTGCAAAACCCGATTACATACAATAATGGAGGAGATCGAACATGTCATAAAAAAGGAACAATCTGTGCATAGTCATCCTCCTATTGGACATTCTAAGCATGTGGCTCTTTCTAATAATGCTTTAAAGAATAAAGCAAAACTTAACATTGGAGTACCCCCTTCTCAAATTATAAGGGATACCGTGGTGGAAACGGATCAGCACTGTCGTGTTAACCTGCCAACCAAGGGAGCATAAAAACAAAAAATTTCCCGCGTCCGTTCGGATATTTTGAAGGAGCCCCTACGTTTAGAGGATATTGATATTCCTTACAAGAACAAATACCTCGAAGGGGAGCTCTTCGTTTTGGATGAAAACGAATTCGCAGGTGAAAAAAACATTCTTTTGGGCACGCAATCAAGTTTGAAGATGTTAGCAGAATCAAAATGTTGGCTAATAGATGGGACCTTTTATGTGGTTCCATCAATCATGACGCAACTGTTCAGCATCCACGCGTACGTTCTAGGCCAGATAGTGCCCCTCGTGTTCTGTTTGATGAGCCGAAAAACTACCCAGGCGTATTCAGAAGTGTTTTTTAGTATCACCAAATTAGCTTGCGATTGGAATATCGACCTAAAACCATTAAAGATAATTTCGGACTTCGAGAAAGCAATAATTAATACCGCAAAGCAATTTTTTCCATATGCTGAATGCAAGGGATGCCAATTCCACTTTGGTCAAATAATTTGGCGTAAGATCCAGCAAAATGGGCTGAGTACAAAGTATGGCAATTCTGAAGAATTCAGCTTGGAAATCCGAATGATAAGGGCACTTGCTTTTGTGCCAGCTGATGAAATACCGGAGTATTACGACGCCTTATATAAAAATCTTCAAGACAAAGAATCGAAAAAAATAGCGTGTTGGCTGAAAAAGAATTACGTTGATGGACCATATGAAAGAGGATTTTGGTCGACTGCGATATGCTGGAAGAAATCTACCCGAGAAAACAAAATTCTGTCGAATCGTGGCACAGGCGACTTAAGGTAGTTGTAGGTAAGAAGAATTGCGGATTGTATGATTTGATCGGGAACTTGGGCAAGGAACTCATTGTTGCTAAAACAGTAACAGAAAAAGTCAAATCTGGAGAGAGATTGCCAAGAAACAAAAAAAAAATTTAAAAAAGAATAAGAATTTAAAACAAATATTAAAAAATAAAGATACAATGCTTAAAACTGATTTTTTAAAAGCAATTGCAATAAATATTGCACTATAAATAATACTTTTTACATTTTATATCTTATTAATATTATTCATAAATGTAGTCTTAAACATGTATTCTAATAAAGAATTACAAAAATTAAAATATAATAATTTATTGATATTTAAAAATTAAGTCTTAAAACATGTAATTTATTAAAAAAAAATTTTTTAAAATCTCGAATTCGGTATTATTTATTATCGAAACATATATTCAGGATTTTGAAATTGGAGTTTTTGGAATTCGGGATTTTAAAAAAATCGGGATTTTGAGATTTCGGGATTTTGAAATTCGAAATTTTGAGACTATCCCCATTTTATCCTTTTGGTAGATCTGATATGACCCATGTCTGATTCTCTTTTAAGGAATTCATCTCTGAATTCATCGCTATTTTCCATTGATCTTTCTCTTTGCTGTTATCTGCTTCAAAATAGGTAAGTGGAGTTTCAATTTCACTTACAAAATCGTGAGCCGCCATTACATAATCATTAAACTTTGAATTTTTTAATAATGTACAATCTCTCAAACGCTTACTAATAGGTTCATCGTCGTCATTTGACGATCTTACATGCTTAAGATCCTGAAAATCGCTTAAAACTGAATTTATCATCTTTAATACATTCCTCAAAAATATCTAAAGCATTTTGAGAATAATTTTCTGAACTATGTTGATTTTCTTCTTCTGGGACTTCTTCTGTAGAGCACTTATAATTTTTAAATTCCAATTTCACTTGTTTTCTTTTATTTTCGGTAGAATCGTGTTTTTCATCTTGCGCAATATCACCATTTATAATGTCTTCATTAAATTTAACATCTCTTGATAAAATTAAACTAGACTTTCTTTAATGTATATTCGGTGACGTTCTTCAGTATCGTATCCAATCAAGTAACCTTTAACTGCTTTAGAATCCATTTTTATTCTCTTTTGTTTAGGTATATGTACAAAACATTCACTTCCAATGATTCGTAAATGATTGATTCATATCTTTGACTCTTATAATCAACAGATGACTTACGAGTACGATTTAATAAATATATAGCAGTACGAACTAATTCCGCACAAATAGCTTCTGGAAATTGAATATTTTTATACAAATACTTAAAGGTCGTTACCATTTCTATAACTGTTCTGTTTTCACGTTCACTACCTCCGTTTTGTTGCGGTGTATATGGAACATTAAATCTTTAAATAATAACATTTTCTTTTAGAATTTTCCGTACTTCAAAATTATCAAACTCACCTCCATTATCACTTAAGAATTCTTTAATTTGGTGTCCTTATGTCTTTGCTAATGCCAATACTTCGTTTAATACATCTTTAACTGATTTTTTTTTCATTAAATATACAAAACAATATTTAGTATACATATCTTTAAATATAACTAAATATTTCTTCTTATTAAACGATTTGGGAAAAGGACCACAAACATCTGCTGACATTAGTTCACCTGGCTTACTACGTTTATCTCTTGTTCCGAATGGTACGAGTAAACGAGATTTTCCATATTTGCAGGATTCAGTTCAGATTTAAGTTTTTGTTGACCGTGTCGTATATCTTTATGTAATCAAGCTGCTTTGTATAAACTACCACCAATCTCACGGTGACCAACTAGTACAACTTCATTGCTGATAGAAAGTTTGCAACTTATTGCTGTCGATTTGAACTCACTGTTTCATCTTTTAGCTTGTGCAGCTGATACAGAAAAAAGATTTCTTGATTTATTTGGAATATACCAAACATCCGTTAGGTCTAAAGTGAGTAATTTATTGTTTACTCTTGATTGAATTCAATAGTACCCTTACCAATAACATCTCTTCCAGCAGCTTTAATCGTACACGTATTTTTAAATATCTTAAAATCTTTAAACAATTTTCTATTATTTGTAACATGGCGAGTTGCACCATTATCTATCCACCATTTATTTGAATAATCTTCCTTGATTGCATTTATCTCTTAACAAATAAAATGTAAAACTTGGTGAGAAGTAACCTTAACTTCTCCACTCATATCCTTGTTGGGTTTACCATGATAATCCATTTTCTACATGCACGAAACCAATGTCCTTTTTATTACAATAATTACAAATATCTGATCTTTTATTATTTGTATTACTTTTATAATAACTTGATACCACTTTTTTGATATTGGAACTTCTTGCTACTAATTCCGCATCTTCACCTTCATTACCGTTAAAGCTTTTGAAATTTCTTTGATACATACATAACTAATTGAGCTGACATTTCTTCAAAATTCTTTTCTTCATTTTTGGTTAATAACATCCAGCTTGACTTAAAAGTTTCAAAATCTTTTGTTAAAATTTGAAGTGTCTTGCACACCAACAAAACATCATTTTCCTTTCTTGCTTTCAAACCATTATTTAACTCTATCCACAAGCTCTTCAATTTAGCAATATGCAAAGATACATCTTCACTTGAATTCCATATGAATGAGAAGAAATTTCTAATTTTAAGAAGTTGATCCTTAGATCTAGCTTCGAATTGAAGCATTAATGATTCCCAAGCATCTACTGTAGTTTCTTTGTCCATAATCTTTTGAAAAACATCGTCACTTACAGCGCTTGTAATCATAGACTTGGCGTAACTGTTCGCTTTCCTGAATAAATGTGCTTGCTCTTTATTTAATTCTTGTCTCCAGCTGCTGCATTTTGTACCGGCGAAATTTGTTTCTTTAATTTTCCGGACTGGATAATCCATTTCATTTTATAGTGGCTTTATATGCTTCGAAAAATCCATTTAAAAATAATGGTTTTAAATATCTTGAAACAGTTTTCCTTTAGCTTGAAATTCTTGATGAAATATCTTAATAATATTCAAAATTACTTGAACTATTTCATTGAACCTATTTCCTTATATTTCAAATTTTTGAAAATTTTCTATATTTTCTATATTCCTGAGCCCATAACCTTTTATAGTAAAAGTTTTATTTGGAATGAATAATTCTGAAGTAGATAAATTAACAGTTCTATCGTATACATATGTATATAAAATAAAAAACTGAGTAACAAAACATAACACAATATAAATGACTTCAACACATTTTTCAACCTACTCCCCATTTAAATATAGCATCCGATAAGAATCTTTTCAAATGCTAATCAAATTTAGGTATGCTTATTTTTATACCCTCCACACGTCAGTGGCAGAGGGTATATATAGGTTTGTCATTCCGTTTGTAACGCATCGAAAAACTAATTTCCGACCCCATAAAGTATATATATTCCTGATCCTTATCACAGCTCGACTCGATGTAGCGATCTCCGTCTGTCCGTCTGTCTGTTGAAATCACGCTCATTCACAAAAAAAGTCATTTAACTGGATAAGGTTACAATAATATCATTTGCTATAATTCCCAGCAGGTTGGTATTGAAAATGGGCTAAATCGGGCATCATTGTGATTAGATACGAGCAAAAAGATGTAGATACCTCTAAAAAAAACATAAAACCCAGTGTGTTTGTTGTAACAGTTTAGTGGTTGAACATAATAATTGTACAACAACATAAAAAAATGCCACAAACAAATATGCATATATTAACAATACCAAGAACACAATAACATAGCTCATGTTAGTAGTATTGCCACATATTTTTTATCGTTATCACGTTATAATAAAAAAATCGCCAATATGAAAGAAAAAATTAAAACGAAAAATGGAAAATGGAAAATGAAAATGGAGAATGGAAAATGAAAATTGGAAAATTGAAAATGGAAGACGTAAAATGAAAAACGTAAAATAGAAAATGAAAAATGGAGAATAGAAAATCGAAACTGAAAAATGGAAAATGAAAAAAGAAAATTGAAAAATGAAAAATAAAAATGGAAAACGAAAAATGAAAAATGGAAAATAGAAAACGAAAAATGGAGAATGGAAAATAGAAAAAGAAAATTGAAAAATGAAAAATGAAATTGAAAAATTAAAATTGAAAAATGAAAAATGGAAAATGGAAAATGAAAAATGGAAAACGCAAAATGAAAATGGAAAATGAAAAATGGAAAATGGAAAATGAAAATTGAAAAATGGGAAATGGAAAACGCAAAATGGAAAATGAAAAATGGGAAATGAAAATTGAAAAATGGAAAATGAAAAATTAAAAATGAAAAATGTAAAATGGAAAATGAAAATTGTAAAATGGAAAATGAAAATTGAAAAATTGAATATGGAAAATGCAAAATGGAAAATGAGAATTGAAAAATGGAAAAATGAAGAATGGAAAATGAAAAATGAAAAATGGAAAATGAAAATTGAAAAATGAAAAATGGGAAATGGAGAACGCAAAATGGAAAATGAAAAATGGAAAATGAAAATTGAAAAATGGAAAATGAAAAATTAAAAATGAATAATGTAAAATGGAAAATGAAAATTGTAAAATGGAAAATGAAAATTGAAAAATTGAATATGGAAAATGCAAAATGGAAAATGAGAATTGAAAAATGGAAAATGGAAAAATGGAAAATGAAAATTGAAAAATGAAAAATGAAAATTGAAAAATGGAAAATGAAAATTTAAAAATGAAAAATGGTAATTGAAAAATGGAAATTGAAAAATGAAAAATGGCAAATGGAAAATTAAAATTGAAAATGAAAAATGGAAAATGAAAATTGAAAAGTGAATAATAATTTTTAGCCAAGAATCATTTGAATTTTGGTATACGGATTTAATGTTTCAGTATCGGCTAAAGTTTAAAAGTGGTAGCCGTGCTCAACAGTGGGTGTAATATAGAGTTTAAGACTCAGGTGGAATTTAACACTCTTGTTTATATCCAATTAGTTGGACCTAAGACCAATTCTCTAAACGCCTGGTATATGGTATCGCATTGTTATCTAGACCGACTAGAATACGCGGTTTATTGTGTGTTGGATGTACCTGTGTATGCTGGACGTATCTATTCTTGAAGCATCTGGAGTTGCTGTTCATGATATTGGTACATCAGTTTCAGTTGATTTGTCTATAGTGAGACCATTTTCAGTGAGAGCATCCACATCTCACTGAAAATGCTGGCAATGAAAATGCTGCAGTCTATCAGAGTGGCAAGTTGGCCCATGTACGCGAAGAATGCTGTAACTATAAAGACGCTGTTGTTGACATAACTGACAAAGAGCTCGTTAGAAAAAAGGAAACCCACAGTTGTGCGAAGATCAAATCTATTTTCTTGGAAGTTCTAAATTGGCACTAAAGTCAGCAAATAATTTCACAACGTCTTACGCATTCTTCGAATTTTTTTACGGATGGGCTTATGGCGAAAATAGTTGGCGAGACCATTCATAATGCAAAAGTTGAAGAAAATAACCAAGACTTTATGGATTTTTCTATGGGTCGTCTAAAGCCGAAAATTGTACATCAGAATATTCTACCATTTACTCGATATTTGCATGGCTTCTTTTTAAAAGAGCAAAACCATGACACATAACAAAACGAAATGTAGTTAGCCAGACGTACCTTTGCCAGTCCCTCGAGGCCAACAAGAACAGCAGCCAGCCAATGACTTGCGATATGATGGTGTGGATCCTCTGCCAGTTATTGACGGACGGGCTCAGTGCAAAAATATAAAATGTGGCGAAGACAAAATATATGAGCAATCGCTCGATTTTTAAATGCGGAAATTGCCAAGTTCACGTTTGTTTGCTTCATTATTTAGTTTTATATATATTTCATTTTTATTTTTATTTTATTTTATGTATAGAATGCATAGTGTACCATATATGGTACACATCAGCAAACAAGCTTTTTCCGATTTTCCCGGAAAATAATACATTTCACAGAAAAATTAATGCCCAATTGTGTTTAGCGGGAGATTTTATTTTAAGGTAGCTTTGTCTCCATACTGTGGGCTGACCTCATCCATTTAAGGGTTAAGCATCGGAATTATTTGATCTAGTTAAATAGATTTTACTTCGCAAAAGATCTTTATTGTATCGCTTGTTTTGCCTGCCAACATCTGGAAAAATCTTTGTCCGAAATATGATTGCTGGCTCACGAAAAACATTTGTTGTGGCCTTTTTAGTATTTTAAAAAGAATCTAAGAATATCTTTAGTTGCTTAAAGCTTTCCAACACTTTTTAGTTAAAACAAGAGTGTTAAATTCGGCTGTGCCGAATCTTTGATACCCTCCACCTCGGTTTGAGTCTTGATAATAAATGTAAATGAAAAAGTAAACAATTTGTTAAACTTAATACCAAATTATTTCAGCAAATTCTTTGGGTTGGTTTTCGTCTTTTCTATTATTTCGGATTTATTTCGGTGTTTGCTTTTTGGTCGTCGTGGTTGCTGATCGCATGCATTTTGGTTATATACCTATATGCATGCGTTTCCGGTTATATGACATAACTTCTCTTTTAATTTAGTTTTTGCTAATTAAATAGCTCGCCCTAACCTCCATTGCAAAGGTAGTGATTGTGTAGGGTGGCTATATGCATTAAATCGTGCTAATTGGAGATGGCTGTATAGTTTCTTTTAACTGGCGAAATATTTTTTCATTGCGGTCATGTAGGTCGGATGGAGTAACAAATAATAACCAAAAAAAAAAAGCTCTCTCAACTTTTTTATTAAAACATTGCCATATTTGGAAAACATAGAGAATAAATTTATAATAATAAATATTCAAATTAGGGATGCCAAACGCAAAAAACCAAATGTCCCAAACATTTTAAATAAAATAATTTATCTTTATTTTCTGAAAAACTTCAAATTTTTATCCAAAAAAAATTGTGAAAATTTCTATATAAATAACATTCTCATCAAATTGCGTTTATTTATGTAACAGTTTTTATGTTCGCAATTCTTAAATATCATTTGACGTTTTCTAAAATTCATTGAATTTAAATTAATGTTTTCTGTAGTGTGATTCTGTAAATTTTAACGATCCGACAATCGCAAAATATATCGACAGCTATTGTTGTTTGCACTAAGGATTAAGTGATTAAACGAGTGTCATCTCTGTCAAAATAAGCGAAAACACAAAGAAGAATAGAAAAAAATAAATTACTTCGTGCTTGACAGGATGATTTTATGTTGATGTTTGCTATCTTTATTTTTTTACTAATATTTCTCTGTATTTATTTGAAAATGAAATAATGAATTGAATATGCTATTTAATTTTTTTATTTATATAAAAAAGTTTTTTTAATTAAAGCAAAATATTTTCACTATTTATTGATTTTTATTTATGTATGACGACATTTCAACCTAAAAATTTAAGTTTTTATCGATTGAATAAACAACACAAAAATGGTTGTCGTTTAGATAACAACACCAGCTGACTTTAATAATAGCGAATATCGTTTAAAAATTTTACTGATAATTTTGCTATTTTCTTTTTTTTAACGATTCGACTATCGTTAAAAGAAGTTACTGAATCGCGGTACTGAAAAGCTATTAATTTCTCCTGAATGTCAATATTTTTTTTAAATGTAAAAATTTTTTAAATGTAAACACAGGTATTTGGTGTTTTTTTTTTGGAATTTCAATTTGTGTTTAACGAATAAAATTTATATATTAAAGATGCAATTGATGTCTTCTAAATTTAAAATTATAATTTCCGACGTTTTGATATGATTTTCTGAAATTCAATTAATTGTAATTTATAATTGGAAATTTTTAATTCTAGTTTTTAGAATTGATATTTTCTTAAATTTGAATGGAAAATTTAAAAAGTGCAATTTTGTATTTATGTGAATAATAATGCTTTAGTAATTATAAACAATTTTTAAAAATTAGATGTAATCTCAATCAGATATTTTGTAGAATTGTTTTGAAAGCAAAAAACTCATTGATGAACTCGGTAACTCTATTTTGTAAAAATAACAAAAAGTTAATATGCCAAACGTCATATTTGTAAAAGAATAATGAAAAAACGTATGAAATAAAAGACCAGCCCGTGTATACTCTTAACATTTTTCTGTATGATATCTAGTTGAAAATATTAACATTCATGTTAAAATAGAAATAACTATTGCAAAGCTAATTAGAACAAACAAAAATTGTGGCGCCATCTACTGTGGCATAGTCAAAATGAAGTGACACTCTGTTAATGCAAAAGAAATGTATTTTCCCCACAACAAAATATTGCAGAATTTTATGTAAATAAAATAATATACCGATTTATTTCTAACATGCAGTTGTTATGGATATACATATATATAATATATATATATATATATATATATATGTATGTATATGTAAATATTACACACAAAAAATACAACATCAAACGTTATTTTTGTGTTTTTCTCTTTAAATAAATTTATACATAAAATTTTTTTTTGCTAAATTTACATTGTTTTTTTTTATTAACAACTAGGTATTTTAGCATTATTTGCTTTAGATGCTGGTGAATTTTTACTCCCTTTACATATATTAACTCATAGTGTCCGCTTGTCGAAAAAATTTTGTATCGATTTTAACCCCTTTCCCATGACCCATTCGATCTGAAATTTTGCAGGCAGGCTCGTGGTAATAACAGAAATGATCTAACAAATTTTTTTTAGTGATGCCAAAACAATGGAAACTTTTAAAATTTTCTACCAGAGTTAATAAAAAAATGTACAAAGGGTTAGTTTTTATTATATTATTATCACAACGACCACAAAAACAACAAGTCCAGCTATGACAACAACACAACATTTAGAATAACAACAAGAACAATATAGAAACATCATATTTTTCATTTTTTTTTAATTTTTCAGAGATTTCCCTGGACCTGTTCCACCGATTTTAATGATTTTTGAAACAGAAATCTTCCCATGAATTTGGTGAATCTTTCTCACTAAAAATGATCACTGTAGCTGCACTATTGAGGGCGTGATCGTGACAAGAACAAAATAGAAAATTATATTTTTTCAAGACTTTTTTAGTTCTTCGTTCAAATCTCGGGCCCTAATCGACCGATTTGGACGATTTTAAATAGCAAACTTTCCAGGATGTTAGTGAATCATTTTTTATGTCAACGAGCACCCTAGCTACCCGATTGATGCCGTCATCGTGATTTCCACAGACGGACAGACGGACATCGCTATATCAACTCCGGTTGTTATAAGAATCACAAATATATATATTTTATGGGTCCAAAATTTTTTTTCTAATTATTACAAACGGAATGACAAACTTATATATACCCTCTGCACACTGGAGTGGAGGGTATAAAAATATTCTCTTCTATTATATCAAAAAACCATTTTTTATATTTTGATTTTTATTTTATATTTGTTTAATACAAAACTTAACCTAATATTTTTATATATACAAATATTTACAAAATAAGTTTTTCATTAATTGTATTAATGTTTAATATTTTTAAACTTAAATTAAATAAAAACGCATAAAACGTTTTTGTTGGTTTTAAGTCCTATCAAATAATATCACTTGTTCGTTGTGGTTTCTTATATTTGTGTTAGCCTTAAAAATTAATATAAAAATATTTAGAATGGTTTTCTTTTTAAATTTTAACAATTTTCTTTGAGTATCCGACTATATATCATATAAATAACAAACTAGTAAACTATAAAATTTGTAAATATTTATGAGAGCTTTCATATTGTTCAATCTTGTCTATAATTCTATCATTAATAACTTCTTTAACATTAATCGACCAAAGGAAATCATAATGATTCCAGTCATCATAAGGTATCCGAAATAAGTCAGTACAAGGCATTAGGGTAGCCAAATATTCAACATCTGCTACGGCTGACATATAATCATTGTTACTGTAATACATATTAACACAGCTCTTTATAACACTGACATCATAATGTGGTGGAGTCTCTTGATTATATTTCTTTAGATTTAAATCGATACCATGATCGAATTGTTTGAAATCACCTGAGGTATATAATTGTAAATAGTGGATGATTTGTGTGGTAGAAGCTCCAGCCGGATGGGTTTCACAAACGTGAGGCAACAAAGTCTGAAAAAGAGTTAAAAAAAAATGGAAACGATTAGTTAGAAAAATATTTTGCTGAAATCTCAATTTCTGTGTTGAGAGTTGCCAACTGTAGTGCAAGAAGTTATTAAAAAAATATCTACTAATTTTAAATTTACATAAGATTTAAGTTCTCACACTCCTTGGTTTTTTATTTTAATATACGGTGGGTGACAATACATTGTAAACTTTTACAAAATTCTAAATTGAACAATTTTGTTTTTTTTTTTTGTTTTTAATAATTTCGCGTTAAGTAATAAAATTATGTATTTTTTTATGTTCTCTATCGAAAGATAACGAATTTCTTACAAAAAATATAATAAAAAAATAGATAAACGGAGATAAGTATTTAATTTAGTGATGACAAAATAATGGAAACTTTTAAGCTTCTGTACGATGATCAATATACTAGACCCAAAATATTCAAATTAAGTTGTTAAATATGACGGTGGCAATATTAGGTATGGGGTTGCTTTTCGGGCCAAGGAATGGATGCAGGAGTGGATACATGAATTGGATACAGGAAAATATGCCCCTGGTCTAGAAGTTCCAATATGATAATGTAATCGAATGGCTAGAATACAGTTAGTGTTTTGGAATTGCAAGCCCAAATGCAAGATCTCAATCTCATAGAAAATCTACGGGAAATTGTAGATCGAAAACAAAATATTTGACCTAGACCCATACCGATCGACTCAGAATCACTTTCTGAGTCGTTTTAGCGATGTCCGTCCGTCTGTGTGTCCATATAATATCCCCAATTATCATATATATAGCTCTCGGTCAAATTGTGTTTGTGTATGTATAATACATCCATTTATCGGTAGTCCAAAAATAAACCCTATAGGACGAGTCTTAGTCATAGCCCCCCATATGAAGCTAATTCCTGATCTTCACTTAAATCTATCAAACAACAAAAATAGTGCACAGATTATTCTCAAATTTGGTTTATTCTTATTTTCTATATCTAATTAGTTGGACATAAGTGATAGGGTCTCTAGACCGACTTTGAATTTCTTACTAGATTTTTTCGGAAGTTAAGATTACTTATAGTAATATTTTTTCTTTTTAAACTCTTTCTTTTAACTCATACTCTCTGTCTGTCTGTCGTGGATCAACCCCATTCCCCCTTATCCAATTGATCTTAAACTTGGCCCATAGTCTTGTTGTGACTATAGATTAGTTTTGGGGTAGTCACGCATAGTCACGCACAGTCACGGAGTGATCTAAATGTCATTTCCCCTCATCCGATCGATCTGAAACTTGATCCATAGACTTGCTGTGAAAAAAAGATTAACTTTGACGTAGTTACGCGTAGTCACACGCAGTCACGCACAGTCACGGAGTGATTTAAAACCCATTTCCCCTTATCCGATCGATCTGAAACTTTGTCCATACACTTGCTGTGAGTAAAAGATTAACTTTGACATAGTCGCGCACAATCACGCATAGTCACGCACAGTCACGCAGTGATTTAAAACCCATTTCCCCTTATCCAATCGATCTAAAAACTTGGTCGATAGGCTTGCTGTGAACAAAGATTAACTTTGACGTATTCACGCACAGTCACGCATAGTCACGCACAGTCATGGAGTAATTTAAACCCCCATTTTCCCTCATCCAATCAATCTGATAATTGGTCCATGGACTTGTTATGACCAAAGATTAATTGTAAAGTTGTCACGCAAAGTCATGCACAGTCACGGAGAGATTCAAAACCCATATGCATAAGGAAAGAAAGAGTTTTAATAAAAACTTTGTTTTTATGGGTTAGATTATTTAAAAAATAAACAGTTAAATTTTTTAAATTAATAAAAACAGTTTTTAATTTAAGGATCCAATTTTATGTTCTAGTCGTCAAAAAAATATTTTGTTAAAAGTTTCTGTATAATTGTCACTCACTGCATAAAAATGTTTTTGGACTCTGTAGTTGTTGTCATTATATTTCGATAAATTACATTTATGGTTCGATTTGGTTCGTATTCAAAATATGTGTTAGTTGCATGTAACGTTACGAAGAAAGCCAAAATAGGTTTAATGCAGTTCAGATATTTACGAAAATGTATACTTATGGTCTGATTTGGGTCATATTTAAAATATGTGGCCTCATCAAAGCCAAATCAATTGACATTGTTTTGACACCATATGTTAATTATATTACAATAATTAATTATAATTAAATGTGGTTCCGGTAGCTGGCCCCACAATACAAGTTTTATCACAATTGGCCCGATTGATCACATATTCACACCGAATGTAAGTTTATTTTTGCAAGAATATAGTCTAGGGCGAAACAACGTTCGCGGAGTTCCGCTAGTGTTTTGTATTTCTTTAGTGAAACAACTATGTTTACTTTGTACATGTGCTACATATTTGTACTTTTTAATATTCATCTAATAACTAGTATAAAAAACCATCTTCAAAAGTATTTTTGTTTAAGTTAATAAAATTAATAATCTAACCCATAAAAACAAAGTTTTTATTAAAACTCTTCCTTTCCTTATGCATATGAGTTTTGAATCTATCCGTGACTGTGAGTGACTTTGCGTGACAATTTTAAAATTAATCTTTAGTCACAACAAGTCTATGGACCAAGTTTTAGATTGACTGGATGAAGGGAAATGGGGTTTAAATCACTCCGTTACAGCAAGTATATCGACCAAGTTTTAGATTGATTGGATGAGGGGAAATCGGTTTTAAATCTCTCCTTGACTGTGCGTGACTGTGCGTGACTTAGGTAAAGTTAATCTTTTTTTAAAGAAAGTTTAAAAAGAAACATTTTTTTACATCGTTAATTGGATGATTAATTTTTTTTAAGTGATTTAAATAATTAACTTTAAATAATTTTCCAGTTTTGTTTGATTTTTTTTTATTTATTTTATTATTGAGAATTACTGATTTAAAATTTCCCTTATTATACCCTCCATATCACAGTACAGGTTTGTCATTCCGTTTGTAACGCATGGCAAAATGCATCTGCGACCCCATAAGGTGATGTCCGGTTATCCGTCATTCACAAAATAAACCATTTACCTGTGTATAGTTATGATAATATTGTTTGTTATTATTTCGAGCAGGTGACTATTCAAAATGGTGTAAATCAGGCATCATTGTGCCGAGATATATCCAAAAAGATGAAAAAGATACCTCTAAAAAATTTTAAAAATTCAGTTGGTTTGTCGTAATAATTTAGTATTAAGTTTATCAAATTATCAAATTGTTGCTTTTTAAAATATTTTTTTTTGCATTTGTTACAAATAGTGCAATATTTCCAGATATTAATGTAAACGTAAAACCGATGTGAAGGGTAACAAAGATTCAAATTAAACACTCTTACTTGTTTTTAAATAGATTCAAACTAAGTCGGCAACTACGATTGAATTTTTTTTATTTAAAATATTTTCATAGTCTTCTCAACTTACATGATTTAAGTGCTTTGTACCCCATCCGCCAATGAAATTCAAAATTCCCGAACATAGAAATTTAAAATGTGAATCCGGGCTGCAGACATATTCACACAATAGCTTTTGTATACTTGTGGTGGGTAACAACTCCAAACCACCCAATATCATACTCACAAACGAAGGATAGCCCAAAAAGATACCACCCAATTTCGATAGCAAAAATGAATGGTTTCTCATGAATGCTATGGGTGCCAACAAATGAACAGTTCGGACTTTTTCATTATACCACGGCATCGTTGACATCAGCACGAAATACGTTGTGGTACCCTGAGAGTGTGCAACAAAATGTAATGATTGTTGTTGTGACTCCTCTAGAACATAATCCAACATGGCTGCCAAGTCGTAAACACCAATTTCATGCCAGCTGAAATTCCAAAAATCTGAAGAATCTGGATGTTTATGTTTGTGCTGACGGGAATATGTATTGCCTCGTGCATTCCCTAGCCATACATCGTAGCCCATATCGGCAAACATATAGGCCAACGATGTTTCGGGGCCATTTATGATCCAATCGTCGGAGGCACATAGAATACCATGTTGTAAAAATACTACTGGTTTTTCCGTCTTATTGTTATATTTCAATTTCGGTGAATCCGGTATGCGATAAATTGATAGAATATAATCATCGGGAGTATGAACTGTATGTTCTTCTACAGGATAATTGTAATTAGATATCAGTGTGGCCTGAAAATTATATAAGTAAAAGTATCATTAATAAGGAGAAGGTAAAATAACCACGATTAAACTGAAAAATTTTTTGAGTACATACAAAAAATATTATCCAGAAACTTGTATAAAAATGCAACAACAAAAACATTTCTCTAGAAGTCAATAAAATAAACATATAAATATAACGAATTTAATTTTTTATTAGTTTTTTATTTCTACACATATTCTTAAAAATTGTCAAAGTTTTATTTTTATTACTTCGTGGATTTTATAATTTACTATAATTAGAAAAAGAATTTTTGAGGTACTTCCTATTTTATTATTAAACTGACTTGTTATGTTTTTATCACATTCAATTCTGATCACCTTTTTAATTAATTACTAGCAGATTCCAGCGCTCGAAATTCGAGTGCAATTTCTAGGCAGCTTTATTTTTCAACTTAGCTAATTCACAAACCAACACTTTTATGGTTTATTATTATTGTGAACGAAGATAACAAACTCATTAAAAACACATTAACAAATTTACTAAAACACACAAAAAGTTTACTCCGCTATATTTTCATATTGTTATGATTTAATTTCGAACTGACACATTTTAAAATGTTTTCAATAAAAAAAGGCCTCAGAAAAAAAAAATTAATTTCGAATTAGGCACTGAAATTATGCTGTTACTTATTTTAGGCTTCATAAAGTTCCAGTTTCTACAAGCTACAACATGTACAGCTGAAAGGAAAGATAAGGTTCTAGTAAAGGTTCCAGTAAAAGCTAACTTCATTCTAACACAAACAATTAGTTTATCTAAAACTTTTATAAAATATAACGTTAAAAATATTTTTCTTTAAGTAAAATAATTTTATAAGTTTGTCTTTTATAACTTTTTAGTTATGGATTAACTGACCTAAACTTATTAAAAACAAGTAAGAAAATTATAGGTCTAACTACTTGGATATAGAAAATAAGCTTAAACCAAATTTGGGTGGCATTGTTATTAATTTTTTGGCATTCGGATATGAAGAACTTCATATCGGATGCTATATTTATATGGGGACTCGGTCGAAAAATGCACCGATCCTGACCATATTTGGTAAGGTCACTTATTTTTTGCAAAAACACATAGAAACTAAATTTGAGAAAAATCTGGGCAATATTTTTGTTTTTTGACAGATTTAAGTGAATATCGGGAATTAGGTTCATATGGGAGCTATGACTAAAAATTGTCCTCTAGGGTTTATTTTTAGACTACTGATAAATGGATGTAATAAATATACACAAACCCAATTTGACCGCGATCTATATGATAATTTTGATATTATGACAATTTAAGTCGATCTCATAGGTGTCATTTGTATGGGGACTAGGTCCGAACTTGAACCGATTTTCACCAATTTTAATAGCGTTCATGCTATGGCCGATCGAAGCTTACATACCAAATTTCATCAAAATAGGTTCACATTTGCGACCTGTAGTTTAATTACAAGGTTTACATGGAACGCGGACGAACGGACGGACACGCTAATTCGACTCAGAAAGTGATTCTGAATCGATCGGTGTAATATAGTGGTATAGGCCATAAAATTATTTCACCTAAAAACTTGTTTAAAATATAACTTAAACAGTATTTCCGCTTAAGAGAAAAAAACTAAAATGTTATAACTGAAAGTAAAATGTAAAAACATTGAATTTTAACTTTTGTCAAGTTAACAATGTTTTCTCCGCATTATGAATTTTGCACCTTCAAAATATGATAAATTATCTAAGCTTTTCTTTTAAATAGATAAATTTCTTTCAAATACCATATTAATTTTGAGAGTTTATTATACAACAATAAGAAAGTGAAAAATAGAAAAAGTGTAAGAAATATGGATCTAAGAACTTCGACTCACAACTCAGTGTATGAATCTTAACTTGAGTGTATAAGGTGTGGTCCGAACTGTTTTTTTGTCATTTTTAATAGTTGGGAACTCCGTCAGATGGTAATCGATATGTCTAATTATTTTATAACTTAATAACAACAAGTGTCAAAAATACGTGGAAGTCATTTATTAAACAATAGTGTTTGAAGTATTCAAAATGTTATCGAAAAGAGAAATAACGAGAAAAAATTGTGGACATTTTTAATCAAAATAAAACGCTAGCATATAGAGAAGTAGCTTGTCGTGCCAAAGTGTCCAGACAGATAGCTAGAAGTGTAATTTTGAAATTCGAAAGAGATTTAACTATTAAACATAAAAAAGGAGGTGGACGTAGCGGTTTCAAAAATCCTGAAATCGTCAAAAAAGTTATAGGAGCCTGGAAAAAATCCTAACCTTTCTCAGAGAGATATCGCCCGAAAATTCGGAACTGACAAAACTCTTGTGTTTCGGATATATCAAAAACAAAATCTTACGACTTTCAAGGTGAAGAAAAACCAAATCGTGATGAAAAAAGCTCAAAAATTGCCAGAATAAGAGCCAGAAGGCTTTTACTTAAAAAAATTAAAAACTTTAAAGGATGTATAATTATGGATGATGAGACGAATTGCAAAGCAAATTATTTGGAGCTACCAGGGCAAAGTTATTATGTGACGGATAAAAAAGGTAATGTCGACAATAAATTTGAGTTCAAAAAATATCAAAATTTGGAAAAAAAAAAAGGAACAAGGTCTAGTTTAGGGGCGATGCCCCGATATTTTAGTTTTTTTTGGAGGGGGTAGGGGCTTTTTGGGTGATTCCAGGGAAATATTTTTTTTTGTCGGTCGAGCCTATTTTCCGAGTTATGGACCCCCAAAGTTTTGATATTGACCAGTGTATAACTTTGTTATTTAGCATCGAATTCCGACAATATATATATCGTTGGAAAGCTTATTTGAGCGCCTTCTATTTGGTATTTTAAAATTTGAAATCCATTAACCCATTCGGAACCTATTGAAAATTTTGCATTTTTGTGAGAGAGTTTTTTTTTAATATGGGATTATCTCATAAATAGACGTATATCATATATGGTTTTGTATTAACTGAATAAAAGGTAGGTCCATAAGTTTTATTTTGATGTATCTCATGACCACTTAACCCTTTCAGAACCGGACATATTTGGTATTTTATCTACATTTTTATGCTTTTTGAAAAATATATTGATATTTTATGGATTTTTAATATTTTTTTATTTTATTTGTGTATTTATTTTATATATTTAGTCATATTTGTAATGCTTTTTGGAAAATATATTTGTATTTCGAAGGTAGTTAAAATTGATATAATTTTTTTAAATTGTGGCAACTTTATTGATTTAAAAAATTTTCATCAAAAAAATTTGTTGTGTTGTTTTAAAAAATAGTTGTCTCATTATAAAGCGCCGCAGGTGAAAATTTTTTAGAAAAAATCGCGCGATTTGTTCTAAAAAATTTTCATAATAGGACGGATAAAGAATTTTGTTGTGTTGTTTTAAAAAATATAAACAATTAGTTGTCTCATTTTAAAGCGCCGCAGGCTAAAATTTTTTAGAAAAAATCGCGCGATTTTTTCTAAAAAATTTTCATAATAGGATGGATAAAGAATTTTGTTGTGTTGTTTTAAAGCGCTGCAGGCTAGAATTAGGAATAAATTTTTCAAAAAGCCTTAAAAATGAAGATAAAATACCAAATATATCCGGTTCTGAAAGGGTTAAGTTGCCATGAGATACATCAAAATAAAGCTTGTGGACCTACCTGTTATTCTGTTAATATAAAACCATACATGACATACGTCTATTTATGAGATAATCCCATATTAAAAAAAATACTCTCTCACAAAAATGCAAAATTGGCAATAGGTTCATAATGGGTTAATGTATTTCAAATTTTAAAATACCACATAGAAGGCGCTCAAATAAGCTTTGCAACGATATATGTATTGTCGAAATCCGATACTAAATAACAAAGTTATACAGTAGTCAATATCAAAACTTTGGGGGTCCATAACTCGGAAAATAGGCTCGACCGACAAAAAAAAAATATTTCCTTGGAATTACATTAAAAAGTTTTATGAGTGGTAAAAATTTTGAACCGATCGGGGCATCGCCCCTAAACTAGACTTTAGCCAAAAAAAAAAATTTATGGTGTGGCAAGCTGCTCATGTGGCATGATTGCTCGTGCAATTATAGTGAAACGAAACATGGACAGCGAGTTTTATGTAAAAAATTGCTTGGAGAAAGCGATTCTTCCTCTTTATAAGAAACAAAGTTCCTCCAATTTTTTTTGGCCAGATCTAGCCAGCTGTCACTACAGTAAAAAGGTTTTGGAATGATACAAAATGAAAAAAATTAACTTTGTGCCGAATGAGCTTAATCCACCTAATTGCCCAGAGCTGCGACCAATTGAGAGATTTTGGGCCATAATTAAACAATATTTGAGAAAACACTTTCGAGCTGCAAATAACGTTAAAAACTTCAGTGTTCAATGGAAAAAAAGCTCTTAATCATATTGGTAAAACAGGTGTCCAAATTCTTATGCGACGTGTTAAGAAAAAAGTGCGAAATTTCGCAAAGCGTAACATAATTTAAATAAAAAAAATTCAAGAAATATACATAAAATATTAGAGTAAAATAGTACATAAACAAATCTTTGATTTTTTTTTTTAAGATAAGAATTTTACAGCGTTTTAAAAATGACAAAAAGCAGGACGGACCACTCCTTATAAGCTATAAAATAAACCATTTAGTAATCACCCGTTAAATGTATTAATTTTTATTTTCTATAATGGCTTTCCACGTAATTAAACAATTACACAATTAAACCATAATAAAATTTATACCCTCCACACCACTGTGCAGAGGGTATATATCAGTTTGTCATTCCGCTTGTAACGCATCGAAAAATTAATTTGCGATCCCATAAAATATATATTCCTGATCCTTATAACAACTCTAGTCTTTATAGCGATGTCCGTCTATCTGTCTGTCTGTTTGTGAAATCACGCTCATTCTCAAAATGAACCATTTGCCTGAGTAAACTTAGAAAAATATTGTTTATCATTATTTCGAGCATGTTGGTATTTAAATGGGGTAAATCGTGCATCATTGTGGCAAGGCATATCCTAAAATATGGAGACACCTCTAAAAAAAAAATTCAAAAAATTTAGAGTGTTTGTTGTAATATTCCATTATTAAGTTTATCAAATTGTTTACTTTTTAACATATTTTGTTTACGTAAATATAAATAGTGCAATAAGTCCAGATATTAATATACGCGTAAAACCCAGGTGGAGGGTGTCACGGCATAGTAAATTTAACACTCTTACTTGTTTATTTATATAATTAATGAAAAATAATTCATAACATTTCATTTCACTAGAACGAACGCTGCCAACTAGTAAATAAACAAACAAATAAAAAAAAGACTATATTTATTTTTAAAATGAAATTCAAAAATATTTATATATAAAGAAATTGAAATAATGCTAAAAATATACCTCATTTACGTAGACTCTGAGGAAATTTTTGTTTATTAATTTTTTGAATATGAAAAAAGAAAAATTGATTCGTAATCAAAAATTATTTTTCTATTCAATCGAAAAAGCTACCGAATAAACATGCCACTTAAAACAATAACACAAGCCATTAAAAATAATTAAATAAATTCAATAGAAAAGCTCTTTATCTTCAAATAATATTTATGATCGTGATTGTCACAATCTATATGTAGCTGGGTGTATTGATAAAAAAACAACCATCATCAGTCATGAGTGTAAATAGTAATATACGCCAACAACGGCCAAAGTCCGTTCTAGAACGCCACAATTGAGAGTTTACCTACTCATTCACACATACTAATAAAATTCATATTGATATAAATTACGTATCTACATATACATATATGTATATTCTATACCCAGAAGTTCAATTGCTCAGTGTATTCAATACACTGTATTGTAATCATTAAAAAATTTGCCGGTTGTTATTATATTTTGCACAAACTTCTCAGACATTCTTACTATTTTGCCTCTTTTCTCTCTCGCTACTACAGTCTATACTCCCTGTTTTCGTTAATATTATATGATTTTTTTTATTATCGAAACAAGAGATGATAAATTCAACATTTATTTTTGTACTTTATATCTTCATAAATGTACTTTTTTACCTTTCAAGCTGTCAATTATGAAGTTTTGGAACTTAAGTTCTTCCCATACAACAAGATTTACATCTTTTAAATTATAGTATGGGAATTTTTAAAGAAAAACACATGTTAAAGCATACAAAAATATTTAAATAAATTATATATGTAATTATATAAGTTAATCGTAAATTTTTTAAGTCCTTGATATTTTGCATACTTGTGGAACTGAGTTGTTCTTTTTAAAAGAGATGATCCTCTCAGGATTCCCCTGTTCGTATGAGTGATCCAACCATAAAATCTTCAAATAATCTTCACATCCAAAAAACTTATATGTTAAACTCAGTCCTGCCAGACGGATTTTATGAAAATCTTAAATTTCAGTAAAAAGTAAAAATATAATTAAATCGGGTTTTGAAAATCATAACAAAAATAATATATAAAATATAAATAATTTTTGGAATGGATTATATTTTCCATTGATTCTTTTTCGATAGAATCTCTATTTTTTTTTAATTCAGATTCACCCGATTAAAAATCCTTTCTGTGTTCACAGAGGAATAAGGTAAAATCAGTATCTTTCTGACGAATTTTATCAAAAAGGAAAAATAAATGAGCGATCCAGGTTTTAAATCAGGACTTTTAAAACAAAAAGTAAATAAATTTATGCCAACAATACCTTGAAATCGCGGATGCAGAGTCTTTCATTCTTTTTACTCTATATTAACTCGTAGTGTCTGCATGTCTGCTTGTTGACAAAACTGTGAATCAATTTTTAACCCGACGAGAAAAAAATATTTCAAAAAAAAAAAATATTGCAAAGAAACTTTTTTACTGTAAAATTTACAATTGTTGACTAATGCCGTTTTCTTTTCTGATAAAAAAAAAATGCGAATTTTATTTACACTTTTTTCAAAAAGATTTTTTTTTTATACATTCGAAATAAAATGCAGCCAAAAAAAAAATCTAGAAAAAAATATGAAATTTAAACATTTTTTAAATGGAGGATATCTTCCATTGGTTTTTTTTCGATATTTTTTTTTTTTTAATTCAGTCTTTCGGTATTCGCAAACAAATAAAGAAAAATCATTATCTTCTTGACGAATTTTTTCAAAAAAGAAAAACGTATAAGGATTCTCCCCGCTTTTAATCAGGAATTTGAAAATTTGAAATAAATTTATAACATTATCAAAATTGTTTCATAAACCAACAATTTTAAAACGTGGACTGCTGAATCTTTCATTCCTCAACATTATCGACAAATTTTTTATAATCCAAAAATTTTATATGGCAGAATGCAGCATCTTTCATTTATGTTATTAATAAAGTTTGGAAATACTTTAATGCCCGTTTTCTCAATAGGCGATTATCTTTTATCCCATTGAGAAACTGCCGATTAAAGAAATTTGGTTTTCTCAATGTCTGGTTTGCTTCTATTTTGTCGCAAAGCTAACCGGCACTCATCTGCCAATTACTTATTTATCGTACAGATAAATTATTCTCCCAACTTTCATATCAATTTTGAGACTTTCATATCAAAACTGACAATTGAATTATGCTTGAGAGTAGGACAATCAGCTGCTCGAATGCATTTTGATGATTTTGTATAAGCACAAAAGCACAAATTCTCGCATGCAAAAAGCTTAGTTTTTACTCGCACTCGCAACTCGCCGTTATGTGTTTAAGGTTTTAATATTGGCCCAATTTACATGACGATTTTTAACGAAGTTGTTTTTCTTAATTCTTTTTTAAAGCTGCTACAAAAAACCTATACGATGATTTTTAGTTGCATATCTTTTTAAATCTGCTTGAGTTTATTTTTCGCGTTAAGAAAAATATAAATAATATGTGAATTTAATTGAATTCAAATTATTTTTTTTATTTTTCAATTTAATTTTTTTATTTGTTAAATATTATTTACATTATTTCATTATAAGATTTAAGCTTTTTTTACTTAATAATTTATCATAATTTTTAAAACTATATACAAAAACCCATTTAATATTTAAGTTATTAAGAGTAGAATATTTAGGATTTCTAATCAAATAGTCAATATTTTAAGTCAAAATTTTTAAGATAAAACCTATTCAGTTTAAAGAAATTACGCATAATACGACTAAAAAATGGTTTGAAAAAGGCGCGCAAATGATTATAAATATGAATAGAAAAAGAGTCGAAACAGGGCCAAATCACCGTATTCGATATCGAGTAAAATCAATCGAAATTCCATATTTTGGATTATTATTTTGAGAAGACGAACATACATCAGACCTTGTTTAATTTTTACTCTTAACTAGGGGCCATAATTCGTTTACTCTGACAGAGTAAATTATTCTTAGTATTTTATTTTGGAAAATAAAAAAATTATTTCGATCGAAAAATTTTGCGGTGATTTGGCCCCTGATCAGAAAAGCATTTTCGGCATTTTCTCCCGACAAAAGAGTACTTTATGATCAGAAATAAGCACATTATGATTGTTTTAATCGCGCAGAGTAGTCGAAAAAGACTGGAATATGATCATTAATATCAAAAATGCTGTTTGGGCTAAAATTATAGTCAGCAAATGAAATTCAGTTAAAAATAATCTAACCCATAAAAACAAATTTTTTATTAAAACTCCTTCTTTCCTTATGCATATGAGTTTTGAATCTCTCCGTGACTGTGCGCGACTTTGCGTGACTATTTTAAAACTAATCTTTGGCCACAACAAGTCTATGGATAAAGTTTCACATCGATCGGATGAGGGGAAGTGGTATTTTAATCTCTCCGTGACTGTGCGTGACTATGTCAAAGTTAAACTTTTTTCACAGCAAGTCTATCGACCAAGTTTTAAATCGATTGGATAAGAGAAAATGGGTTCTAAATCACTCCGTGACTGTGCGTGACTATGCGTGACTGCGCGTGACTATGTCAAAGTTAATCTTTCTTTACAGCAAGTATATCGACAAGTTTCATATTGATTGAATGGGGGGAAATCCGTTTTAAATCTCTCCGGGACTGTGTGTGACCATGCGTGACTAAGTCAAAGTTAATCTTTTTTCACAGCAAGTGTATGGACCAAGTTTCAGATCGATCGAATAAGAGGAAATTACATTTAGATCACTCCGTCACTGTGCGCGACTACCCCAAAATTAATCTAAAGTCGCAACAAGATTATTGGCAAAGTTTCAGATGAATTGTATAAGGGAGAATGGGGTTGCCCCACGACAGACAGACAGACAGAGAGCATGAGTTAAAAAAGAGTTTAAAAAACAAAATATATAAATTGTAGCAAATCGTAGCAGTTTTAATTTTTTGTTTGCTTAAGTTGCTGATTGAGTAATATCTGATATTAAGAGTACAAAATTCGATGGATTCGAATGCTGTATAAAATGTCATAGAAAAGTACATTTGTACCAAAACATTCATCTTCGCATTTGTATACTCAGTTTCGTTGTCTTTTTTTCAGATTAATGATTATAAATAGAATTTGTTGTTCATTGTGTCATTTTACGCTAAAATTTTCTGCGTAAATCGTTGAATTCCGGCATTTTCTATCTACGCAAAAAAGTGCGTAGTATTTGTTTAGTTTTGTTTTAAATTGGCCGCACGAGTTTTTAAATTTTAATCTATTTCTTTATATTGTTATTGTATTTTCAGTTGGGGGTCGCCATAAGCACGCTTATATTTTATTATGTTATTTTTTTCGTTGATTTTTTATGTTGATTGCAAATTCAATTATTTTTCAATGAGGTGATATGGTTATATTAGAAAATAGTTATCAGTTATAGTTTTATTATTGTTTATAAGTTTTAAACAAAAGATTGTACAAAGTAATACAAGTTTGTAAAATAGTTAATGGTAAATAACAATTACCAGAACAACAAATAGCGATTTTATAATCTACACGCTTTTGCAGATTAAGAATTTGTTTTTTTATACCCTATACCACTATGTAGTTAGGGTATAATGACGTTGTGCTGATGGTTGTAACTACCAAAAATATTTAATCAACTCAGAATCACTTTCTGAGTCCATTTAGCGTTCGTCCGCCCGCCTGTCTGTCCGTCTGTATGTCCATGTAAACCTTGAAATCAAACTACAGGTCGCATATATTAATATATTTTTTTATTTAAATTTAGTATACCAGCTTCTATTCGTCATGGGACGAATGCTATTGAAATTAGTGGAAATCGATGATTTTTCAGACCAAATTCCCATACAAATGATCCCCATGAGATCGACTTAAATCACCATAAGATCCAAATTATATAGATCTCATTCGATTTGGGTTTGTGTGTGTTTATTACATCCATTAATCAGTAACCCAAAAATACACCCTATACGAAAATTCTTAGTCATAGCCCCCAATATAAAGTTGCTTCCCGATCTCCTCTTAACCTTCGAAAACAAAAATAGTGCATAGCTTTTTCTCAAATTTCGTTTGTGTTTTTTTTTTTTTTTTTGTTAAAAAAAGTGGCTTTACCGAATATGGTTAGGATAGATCCATTTTCCAGTCCAAATTTGCAAGCGAAAAAAATATCAAAAATTCCACTCAAATTTGTGTAATGCTTATTTTTTATACCAAATTAGTTGGTCCTACGAATAGTTCTCTAAACGCATGGTATAGGGTATCGCATAGTCGGTTTAAACCGACTATAATTTTCTTACTTGTTTTATTTAAAGTTATTAAGTGATATTTCTTTAAATTATTTCTATTTCGTTTAAAAATATGGGCAAAATTTTAAATTTTTAATAAGAAAATATCATAAAAATAGAAAGAGAACATTCTTCGTTGTGAATATTTCAAAACATGTCTGGCAAACAAAACATTAAGCCGAACAGCTGTTGATTAAGTGTCAATTTTAACTTAAGTTTAATTACGGCCCATTGCGTTAGCTTAAACTTACATTAAAAAGAAAATAATCGCAGTCACAAAACCAGAAATTCTAGTTTTAAAATAAAATTTAATCTTTTTAAGGCCTTGAAAAGTAAAATAAATATAAGATTTGAAAACCGACCACTCCTTTATTGAAAAATATTTGCTTAACCCACTATTCATATTCTCAGTATTCTATTGATTTAGTATTTAAATAAATATGTCAAGCTTATTATTAAATATTTATTTAAATCAATAACATCGTCTTATCTTTTTACGTGGCGGTATTCCTATTTTTTTGGACTTTAATACTTTTAATAAAGTAAAACCCCTGTGTACTTTTCTATCTTATCATTTATTTACGTTAAAAAAAAACTATTTCATCCCTTCCTCTTCTCATCAGGTGATGGTTTCAATAAAGAAAAGAAATTATAACATTGAAAAAAACTGACGATAAGATATTTATTATTAAAGAAGCTATATAAGAAAATCGAACAAGGATTAAATGTGTTAGCCTTACAATTTGTAAGAATCTACAAAAAATTGCCTTAAATTAAAAAAATATCGGAATTCATGGTAGCGAAGTTTTCAGTATTAAATGCGACTTCAGAAACTTGCACAAATTATTAAAAATTCTAAGGTAAAAATTTATAAAAGAAATACCTATAATCTAATAAAAATTAATATTTACACGAATGAATTGTTTAACAAAAATAAAGTAATTAGTTAAAACAAAATTATATTTCATTTATATTTTTGTGTGTATAGAAAATCACTGTTTCAAATTTTTAAATTTCACTCAAAATACGATTAAAGTATTTTTAGTACGATCTTCGTGGCTAAGTCCTTAAATCGTCATATAATTTCTTTAAATATTTCCCAATTTGTTGCCTATTGTAAACAATTTATAGTTCAAACTTTGGTTTTTATAACGTACACGGGTATAAAGATAATTTTTCATTTGACAATTATAATTATTAAATACAGGAATATTTTACGGTTTGAAGTGCAACAAGATTACATTACTCATCATTACCTCAATTGTTTTTAACAAATATTAAAAGATTACAAATATGTTTTAATTTAAAATTCAAATGAATTAGGAATTATTCGTAAGGGAAAATTTTTAAAAGTTTTAAAATAAATTTTTTTTAAATTAAAATATTTTAAATTTATATGAGGTAAATTTAAACAATACAATGAAATACATAAATATATACGTATTTATAAAAATTATTATGATTTTTACTAATGGATTATTTAGGTTTTAAAACGAGCCTTCTTATTTTGTTTACATTTTAATATTTATCCCAAACTTACAGCAAATCATGTTTACATGGCAGCTCTATTTATTAAGCCTCCATATCAATATGTTGTTGTTTACAACATTCTAGATCATCGTCAAAAATTCTTTCTTGTTTTTTGCTTTAAAAGCTTTCTTATTATCTGTTGTTAAATTAGCATATTGCATGTTACTTTTGTTTGTTTTGGCTTCTTACACACATACACATAACATGTATCATAAGAAAAAATAAACAACAGACTATTTTTGTTAGTCGAAAAGAATAATCCATAGATTGAGAAACCAGACGACAAAGACTTTATATTAAATAATTAAAAAAAAAAAAAAAACACCAACAAATTTTAATGTTTTAAAATAGCGTTATTGACCATACTCATTTGTCTCTTTAAATATTGCTCAATGTCATCTTTGAAGTTATTCTTGATGTATCTAACGGTAGAAAACCATAACAACATTGTTGGCAACGCTATATTTCAATGCTCTTCCTCAATGTTAACATCAAATATGTTACTCTTTGTTTTTTGTTCTTATCGTAGACAATTAGTCTATACTATATGCAAATTTAATTGATTTGCATTTCCGTTTTTTTTTTTAGTTTTTCTAGGACTTACCGTTACTTTAAAAGCTTCAGCTAATTTAAATTGAGCGCCAAAATTTAATATGAAGGTAGATAGAAATATATAACTCCATATATTTTGAAATTTCACATGACTGTTATAAAACATTTTTCTTATGTCTTAATTTTTAATATTTTGTAATCACCAGTTAAGTTTTCTCTGTTTGCAATGTTTGTGTAATAATTTATGTTTTTTTTTTAATTTAATATATATATATATATATGTATATTGTTGTAATTTGTGCAAAAAGTCTGCTTTAGTCAAACACTTGTTTTATATGATCAACTTCTTTAACTATTTCAGTTTCTTGCTTAAAATGGTTTTCTTTGATTAATACAAGTCTCTTCTGCATTCAATCAAGCGCGTCCAAGCTGCTGACCCACTTAGGCTGGACTGTGGCGATGGTAGTATTTGCTACTTGGCTTTTCAACTAGTTAATGTTCAAAAATTGTTTAAACACTTTACTTTATGTTTGATTAAGAAGTATTATCGTTACTATTATTCACTTGAAAATTATAAAACAAAACTTTTCGCGAATGGTAATCGTTATTTTATTTCTTTCGTTCATAAATTGTGTTTATGCCTTCTTGAGGGTATTTTGTTTTTGTGTTGGTATATTATTTTTACTTCCATATTAGTCGTATTGAATGATTGAATATTTTTTTTTTATTACTTTTTATACTTTGTTTATTTATTGTTTATAAAATAAAATGTATGCCTTAAACATTATATGCTATTTTTTTTTTGCTATTCGTTAATTTTTTTTCGTCTTTTGCCTTCATCGAGCAACAACTTTTCAATTAATATTTTTTGATAAGAGTTACTTAAGTTACTTTTCTTCAGTTTTAATTTTAAACTGATAATGACGTAAATTTTGTTAATGTTATTGTTTTTATATGATGATGTTCTTGCTGCTGATGTGGAGCTGCTGAGACTGTGTAATCTTTTTTTATTAAATAGATTTCATAGGTCTTTAAATCTGAAAAAAAGTAAAAATAAAATCGTATGATTATAATAAAATTATTAATGGAAAAATAGTGAAATAAGAAAAATTCTTTTAATATATTTTAAATAAAGGGATTTTTCCGATAGGAACGAAATGGGAATATTCAAAACACGATTTGTAATCATATATATGATATACAATAACAGTTCTTGTTTATGTTTAATATTTACATAATGTGAAACAATAAGATATTTTTTTTGTATCATCGCATCATATAATCGATGTTCAATAAGAAGAATTCTTATATATTAAAATTTTCCGAGAGGAACGAAATGTAAGTACGTAAAATTTTAAGAAATTGACACAAAACTGGACTTGTTATCAATCATATGTATAAAATACAAAAAATGCTCTTGCTTTTGTTTAAGATAGATTTTTTATAAAAGAAACACAAAGCAATTTTTACATAGCCCGCTATATAAGCAATATTCTGTTTAATCAATGAGAATTCTTGTTAATGTTTAATTTTTTATAAAGGAACGATATGGAATTTAAATATTTAAAAATTTTTATTTTTTTTAATTAATCATTATAAATAATCACAATAAGGAAAACTATTTTTTAGGAACGAAATTAAAGTCTCTGAAACATCTTAATTACAATTTAGTTAACCCATAAGCGAAATTAATTTAAAAATATGTTAAATTATTATAGTTTTATATATATGACAAAACAATCTATAGCAGTCTCTCTCTCTCTTTTAATCTCGACTTTCTAGCAAAAACATATTTGTTAATTTATTATAAAACTTTTCTCTAGCATTCTTGTTTTTTACAAGACTACCTTTAACAAAGTACCTAAAAAAAATAAATTAAATAAATTATTAAACAGAACTTTTGCTTTTCTTTGTTTAAAATTTAAATTGAACGTATTCAAAATTACAGATAAATTATACAGTTTATATTAAATTAGGTCAAGGTGATTTAATAGAATTTTGTGTACCTTTAAAAGAATTGTTCAAATCAAAGTATGTGATTGTCAAAATATATTGACTTTATATAGTAATTTAATGAGACAAAGCAATCGATTCGTCTTAGTAGAGTTGGCAACGCAGTCATTAGTTGATGTGTTATCTCCGCTTCGTTTCATTAAGTTAATGTACCCCAACATAATTTTTTGCATATTCTAGATATATCAACGCATTTTTTACTACATCAAACTTTAATTTCAATATCTTTGATTATTACTAGTTCACACAAAAATTTTTTTGTTAAATTTTTATATTTTCTATGCCTCATTTCCCTATAAAGTCAAAGTCTATATTTAATTTGACGCAAACTTCCGTTTTATTTTTAATTTTTGGTTATTTTTAAAGTGCTACAATTTTTATTATTTGTACTTGTAGCAGTTAATTAAATATAACGTTAACTACATGATATTGCATTTGTTAAACAAACTGAAGTAATATTTACTTAATGTTTAACATTAAATTAATTATAGTGTTGCTTAAAAATATGCAATTAAAAAGCAACATACATATAATAATTTTATTAATATTAGGAAATATAATAAGCCATTAAATTAGATTATGACCTTGTGCATGAATGGACGAATGAAATTTGGAAATTAATTTTAAGAAAAAAAGTTAAATATAGGTGTTTTTTTTTTTTTGTAAAGTCGATATAAAAAATGTAGAGAAAAAATTGAATAAATTCAAAATATGCCACACTTTGTCTCAGTCAATTAATACATAAATATCTTTTGTAAGAATTAACAAGCAATATTTAAATAATCAGTCTATCCTTAAGCATCAGAGAAGAGTAAGGGTCGAAATTATTTGGCCGAAGATGTGATTATTACATGGAGGCTAGGTTTGAAAAATGGTCCGCTCATGTCCATATTTAGTGAATGCTTTAATTTCACCAAGTTTTATATATTAGAACTAATTTTTTCTAATGTACAAAAAGTTAAAAGATTAACAAGCAGGATAATTGATTATAAAGGATTAGCTCTTTGCTATTACTCATAAAAAAATCTGATATTAATTTTACAAAAGAAATTTTAAAAGGTAAAAAGATCTCGAAGAGTACGAAAGTTGCCTTAACAAATGGAAAAATCAAGACAGAACTGATGTATTTTGGATTTAAGTCAATTAATATCGGTTTTTTTTGTATTATCAAATTTCATTATAAATAGATAGGGGAAGAGGTTGGGTTGTGGCCATAGTTAGGTTTTCGGCTTATAACTTTTCATCAAGTGCAAATTATTCGGACAACTGGGTATCTATGGAAAGCTAGAGACCTTGGCTAACTGCTGGTGAAGGAACAAAATCAATTTCGTCAAATGAAAATTTTTTTTTCTAAATTTTGTGAAGTGGCCATTTTTGGGGCAAATTTTTTTTGGTTGGGTTGTGGCCACCCTTGGAAAATCTGGTAAAAATAGGAAAATATGAAGAAAAACCACTACGAATATAGAAAAACTTAAAGTTTATTTATTTTCAAAGCCTTCATTGGCATTATTATTGAGAAAAACTTAAAACTAAATAAAAAATTATTAGTTATTTTAATTTTTCAAGCCTAAGGTCAGTTTTTTATTTCTTTTTATATATCTATTTTACACGAATATTTTGATCCTCTTCGAAGATCATCCTCAGCATGTATTATTAATATAAAACAAGAATAAAAAATTTTTTTTTTATAAGTAAACAATTAAAAACGAAAAAACAAACAAAAAACATTAAAAAAGACTCCACCCGCTTCAAATGTTGACTCTAAAAAATAATAATGATAAATAAATGGCATTATTCGACTTCCGACTCACAATTTTCGCACTTGAAGCAGCTGGCTCGTGTGCCAGCACACTTCAAATGAACAGGCCGATCGCATCCGAAACAATTGATGGAGTTATTATTGCTTATATGTGTTATATTGCTTACTGGATAGTTATTTTGACATCTACGATATTTCACCATCAAAAAAAAAGGGTCGCCACAACCCAACCAATTTTAGTGGCCACAACCCAATATTGCAGCCATCTTGAGATGTGGTGAAAATATTTTTGGTGTCAAATTTTGGTTGCAATCGATATTTACTCACCAAGTATAATAAATTTACTGATAAAAATGCATTGCACTCACATATTTGATTGATTCACTTCGATTTCTAACTCTATTGAAAAGGGGTCAATTTGTATTATTGGTCTTTTTCAAGCACAGAAAAATAAATTTGTTCCCAGCACAAAGCAGACGCGTCTGCCCGTTTCGGTACTCGGCACAAAAAGAACGTGCTGCCATGACACACAAATGACTTCTGCAAGAAACACACATATGCTTTGGTCAAAAGATACGCTGGGGTGGCCACAACCGAACCATGGCCACAACCCAACCTCTTCCCCTACATATTGAATTGGACTAAAGATTAATGTGTGCTAATCATTCAATTAATTAATTCCATAAAATATTTCAAAAAAAAAAAATTATTTAAAAAATTAAAATTTTATAAAAAATAATATATGACCAGAAAATGAGAGTGTTATACATGTCTAATACAATTTCCCGTACTTTATATTTATTTTATTATACTAAACACTTAAAAAGTAACACCAAATACTGGCGCTTTTTAGAGCTTTTCGCTTCATTCTAATTTATCGCTATTTAGCGATTTTTCTCGCAAAAAGTTGGCATCGCTGCTTTTAGTGTTCCAAAACCATTTGCATTACTTTTGAAAGAAAAATATATATATTATTTTAATGTCTTTGAATAGTTTAATGGACATATGGGGAGATTCATTTATATGGGGATAATGATTAAAAATGGTCTTAAGCTCTTAATTTCAGGACTAATGATTTAAGGATTTAATAAACGTAACGTATATCTAATTTTGTGGGTTTTGTTAATCACTAACTCTGATTAAAAATGTAGAGTTTAAACTAACGGATTCCGTCGAATTTTGTTTCTCCCTTGGCCAAAATTTGTAAATATTTTTTGGCTGAATTTTAAATATTCCGTTTATTTAAAAAACAATATGTTCGGAATGACTTACTAAACTCTAACTGTATTAAATTGTAGCCATTAGGTTAGAACTTTGGAAGTGTGTTTTGGGTTCATTGTTATGTTGGAATTTCCAGACAAGGGGCATATTTTCCTCCGCGTATGGATATATTACGTCATTTAGAATTTGGCTGTATCCAATTCCAGTTGGAGTATATTTTTCTACATGAACTGATCTCATTCCTTGGCCCGAAAAGCAACCCCCATACCATAATATTGCCACCGCTAAACTTAATAGTTTTATTTCTATATTTTCGGTCTAGTCTTTTTCCCGTTGGTCGTCGTACAAACGTTCTTCCAACTTGACCAGTTCATGTGTTCTTCCGCACAGGACGAAAATACCAAGATACATATTTTGAGTTGCAGATTGACCTTTCAGTAGAATTTTTGGAAATTTTTTAAACTCTTGCTGCCGCCTAAATGTTGAGTCGTCTCTTTCTCGATATTTCTTGATAATTTTTGAAATTATGGATTTATTCATAGAATATTTCTCACAAATTTTTTTACGGAAGACCAGCAGTAAAATCATCTATTATTCTGGTTTTTAACTCTTCACAAAACTTCTTAAAACATTGAAAAATAAAATTGAATTTAAAAAACAGTTGATAGAAACATCAGAAACTATAAATATTTAAATAACCTTTAATATTTTATAAATTTTTTTTCATACCATCTTCTATTTTTACTGTTTTAATCAAACTGCTAAGCAAGTTTAAAAGTTTTCATTGTTTTGCCATCATTAAAAAAACTTTTTTTCGTTTATCTTAACACGAAATTATTAAAAAATTAGTATTTTCAAAAGTTTCCAATGTATTGTCACCCACTGTATATTATATATTTTATGTATGAAAGGTTTATTTAAACAAATTAATAGAATACAATTTGTACGTTAGAAGAGTGCAATATTCATTAGAAACGAATTGATTAACGGTGCACTTCCAGGTTTAAGCCGAATTTATGGGGGACGTTTGCATGTGGACTAAATCAAAACTTGGAGTGAATATTACCAATTTTAATAGCGGTTTCGACTTTTTGAGATTATTGTTTTATCCAAACAAGTAAATTTAAAAAAAAAATAACACTATCTTCAAAAATTAAAATATCTTGAAATAACGGATTGTTGATTATTGGAGTTGCCAATCACATGTTAATATTTTTTTTTTTCAACTAAAGCTGTAGGTTTAATAAAATTAAATATTATTTTTTTATCACTTATTGATTTTCCCCAAAAAAAAATTTCTAACCAGACTTATTTATTTAAAATTAGATTTTCTTCATTTGGTGCACTAAAAATCAAACACACACAGATGATAAACAACATCAACAAACAACCTGTTGTCAACACCCAAAACATTGAAAGTATAAAGACGTTTAGTGGCACTGCCGACGTTGTCAAGCGATTAAATAGTTGATTTTTCAAAAAATTTCTGATTCAAAAATTTCTGGACATTTAGTTTAGTTTAACGTTATTCATTATAATTTTGTTTAAAGAAAATATGTATGTTATCACAATTCACCTTTTATGTTATTTAATCATGATTTATCTAATATTCAGCAACAGTTTAGTAAAATTTATAAAACACACATTAACTTTCAAACACGTTGTTTATCGTAGTTACTTTCATATGTATAAATATTAATTGTTTTATTTTATATGTATATTATAGTAAATCATTTGCTTTGTATTTTTTTAAAACGTGTTGTCTTTGCGCTTAATTACAAACTAAAACTGACAAACACAAAGTGGGCAGAGGCACAATATAGCGTATGATGTTTTCTTCTTGTTTTTTCCGGGAAGCTTTCGATTTTTAGTTTTTTCGCACAGATCTTAAGTAGCAACAATAACAATAACAGCCACAAAGGCAACAAACATTTACAGCTGATTTCGTTTGGTAGACAAATACGAAAAAGCTTCGACCAGTTTGATACAACAGTAAACTAACAATAATAAATTGAAAGAGAAAAATAAGAGAAAACTTTAGATAAATCCAGTGCTGCCGTCATCGAAAACTTAAAATTGCAAAGATGTCGTTACAAAATTCTCCAAAATCACTACAAATTACTTAAATTCTTTCTTTTAGAAAACCTATATATTTCATTTAAGTTCAATTAAAAAATCGTATATTTATTTAATGTATATAATAAGAGATAATCAAATTAATATATTTCGTCTACTACTGATTACTTTGCCAATATTTTATATATAATTTTAGTGTTGAGCGTCTGCACCACAGTTTGTTCTTTTCCTTATTTTCAATAAAGAATTGATGGTATTGTGTTTAATGATAAATTATTTCTTAAATCTGTTTTTGAAAAGTTATTTTACTAAAAATTCTTTCAAAATTATTTATTTTAAATCTGGAAAATTTATCATTTGAATATTTCTATGGTCACAAGGAATGACAATGGAAAACGACTGAGGACAAAATTGAGTTTTTAGTATAAGAGTGGACCCCTTTATTTCCGAAAGTAATGTTTATTCGACAAATCTGCGTTTATATACACGTTCCATGTAGATTTAAATATTAACATAAATGCAATTGTTAAAAAAATCGTAACCATTAGTTGTTAATAACTCTGGAAGCACTTTGGGTGCTCTAGACATTCTAAATGGGTTTTCAATAGCGGTATAACAATTTTGTATTTTAATGCAAACACACTATTAAATTTTTTTTATGATATGTCAATGTCCAAATGTCATCTGGTGAAGATCACGAACAAGCGACGTTTAGAAACTATTATTACATCGAAATATATTCTTCACCGATGAAGCTATTTTTTGGTTTAATGACTGTGTCAACAAGCAAAATCTATAATATAAATAGGCTAAGCGATTTCATGTTACCGATGTTTTGTTCTACCGTTTTATCCCGATTTTGACCAAACGTATTTTATTTGAAAGGTATTTCTTTTTAGCTGTTCACCAGATTTACAGATTTATAAATTTTTCCCTTTATTTTGAGTAAATTGCTTTTAAAGTTGCTACTAACACAAAAATAAAATTATACATATGCTTTGTGTGTGTTTATTAAATTTGTTATGTGTTGTCATCTTCATTCACCATAATAATAAACCAAAAAAGTGTTGGTTTGTGAATTGGCTAAGTGAAATAAAATTGCCCAGAAATTGCAACTTCATTTTAATTACTGGTTGTTACAACAATTAATCGGGATTTTTACCAAACATATGAAATATATCAAATCTTATAATTATATATTTTGAGTGTTTATTTTTAAATAATTTGTACATTTTACATTAAAATAAAAAAAAAACATCTCATATGATAAAACAATTAAATAATTATCCTTGGCTTCACTGTGTAAATTAAAATCACCAATATAAAGTTATATTATTAATTTGTATATTTTTTCTGTGAAAAGAGTAAATATTATTATTATTATTAAATTAATAATATTTTCAAAGATGTGTACATTTATTATATAACATTATTTATATATTTTGTATATTTTAGTTTTAGTTATATAACATGTAATTATATGTAATTGTATTGGTCGCCAACATTCGTATGACGAATTGGCAAATAAAGAAGAATAAGATATATTTAAAAGACATTAACTGAATTAGATAATACATATCACATAAAATTTTTTTACATCTAGGGAGACTGTGGATACCATGACTGAAAAGGGTCCACATTTGTTATTTTTCGAACGCATATGAAGTTTATTTAAATCGAACTCATAGGGAACAGTTACATTTGAACTCGGCCATCACATGCACTTTTTTTAAACATATTTATATGGCTGTATCATAAAATGTTATTTAATTAGCATAATTAGTGAAGAAAAAGTGATTTTGTGCCGTCGATCGAAATTATAAAAGGTATGTCCAGGTCACGTATATTTCGTAGTACAAATATCTGCATAAACTCACTATTTACACAATCGTATGATAAACTCCTCACTATGATAATCGGCTTTGCAACAACCAGTGCCTTCTTGAATACATCCTGGATCTGGTCAGATCATTCAATATATCTTGGAACTGTTCATGTGTGTTCGTAGAACATTGAGGTTAATTATACCTGTAATTATACCTGCTCATAACTGGGTGTGCTGACCACAACTCGATAACACACAAAAATTTGTAGTGTTAATACAGGCGTTGGAGGGATTTTCATATACTTCACGAGTGATATACAACGTGTTGAATTTGTGTTGCTAAATCACGAGTTGCCACCGAAATAAAAGCCTGACTACGTTCTGACTATCTGTACATGTCTTTGATGCAGAGAAGGATAGTACACTCTTGATTGGCAGATAGGTTTTCTAAACTAAAACCACCAGGAAAACCAAATACCATGGGGACTGGACAACATCTTCAGGTTCCATAATAACGGATATTTCTTGTATACTCTCCGATTATTAATTTTTAACAATATTTTAGCACTTTTTGACACGTTATGATTACAAATTATAAAATTAAATTAATGCAATATATTTTTTAGTTTTTTTAATTTTATTTTATTTGACAAATGACAAATTTAATAAACAATTCGGACTGGCTAATTATATTCTTTTTTTTTATATATATATGATAAAAACACTAAAACATTGATTTTTAACAATGTTTCTTTTCTGGTACAACTAAGAAAATGCTAAAACAAAAACATCAAGTAAGAAAATTATAGTCGGTCTAGCCGACCCTATACTATGCGTTTTGAGACCCTACCCCTTAGGTCTAACTAATTAGATATAAAAAAAATTTTTTTCCAAATTTGATTTTTTTGCCTTCGGATATAAAAAAGTTCATATCCGATGCTATATTTATATAGGTACTAGGTCGAAAAATGGACCGATCCTGAATATATTTTATTTTTTTTGCAAAAATGTATACAAACCAAATTTCAGAAAAATATGTGCAACATTTTTGATTTTTGATAGATTTAAGTGAAGATCGGAAATCAGCTGTAATCAGATGTAATAAACATATACAAACCCCATTTCACCGAGATCTATATTATAATTTGTATATTAAGGACATTTAAGTCGATCTCATAGGGGTCATTTGTATGGGGACTAGGTCTGAACATCAACCGATTTTCACCAATTTCAATAGCGTTCATTCCATGGCTGATAGAAGCTCATACAATAAATTTCATCAAAATATTGCTACCTGTAGTTTGATTTCAATGCTTACGTGGACACACAGAAAGCGATTCTACAATGAAAGATGGGTCTACGGCAAATATTGTTGGTAGTTACAAACATCAGCACAAAGTCATTATATCCTGACCACATAGTGGTACAGGGTATACAAATTGTAAATTTTATAAAACTTTTAAATATCATTGCAAGTCCTTTTTGTTTTATATCAATTTATTTATTTTACAACTCACTGACAGAAAAATTTTTATATTCGGTTGGACTCAACATTTAATTACATTTTGTTGGTATTCACAAAATAATAAAACTGTAATTTCCATTCGGTTATAAATTCGAAAAGAAGACTATATTACTAATTTTATAAACAAAATTAGTTTCAATTCAATCGAACCAATTCAGTTAAAGAGATAAAGTCTTTAAAAATCTATAATTGCTTATTATTATTATTAACACATAGTTATAATAATAAACACTTTCAGCAGGAAAAGCCTAATAAGAATGTGGTTTGCGATCTGCAATGTTCTATTGAAATTTGAAAAAGAGACTTTAGCTGTTATTTTTTGAGCCACAGATTCATAACAACAACTTAACATCACCATCTGCTTTTAAAATGTAATAAAGATTTAATTTTAAATGACAGACGGAATTTACGAACCAAGATATCTAAAATTACGTCAAAAGAGATAAATGCCCATAAAGTACAAAGAATTGACAAACGAATTGTCAAAAAATTCATTATCGAAAAATTTGTAATTATAACGATTTTGTGTAATTATCCAAAGAGTGGCAACTCTGAATTAGCCGCAGTTTTTATTTATGAGAGAGCAAGTTTATTTTAATTTTTTCAAAGAATTCCCATAAAACCCTCTTGGAATATTATGTATCTAGTTTAAAAAAATACTTTATATTTGTATTGCTAAACTCATAATTTGAAATACATAGGAGTTCAGTTGAAGCCTACATTTCAGTTTCTATTTATAAGGTCTGTAGTTTCGTATTTTAACATAGGATTTTTTAAGACAAAAAAAAATGTATGTACATATGTATGCACCTAAGTATGTATGTGTCTATGTATGTTTGTCCGATAGTTTATGGATAGTTTTGTTTCGATTCTCCATAATTTAAATCAAGCTAAAATGTATAAACTTTGATCTTTTGATCAACGAAGTCTGTATAACATTGGACAGGAAAAAAATAATTGAAAGCTCTTTATCAATACAAACTAAACTTTAAATTTTTCTTCTATTCAACGAATTCCAAGAGAGTATAACTGTTAATATTTAAACTAATTTTTTATAATTTTATTACATTAATTTGTCTGAAATAACTAAAAAGCTTTTTTCTCATGAAAAAGTGGGTGTGTAAAAAGGTGGGTTGGTTTGTAAACATGTGCTTTCTGATTAAAAATCAACATAAAAACGCGGAAATATTTATGAACATACCTTCATTCATAAAAGTTCAAAATTTAGTATATGCACGCACATCCATACATAAGTATGCGTAGTAAATATAGGCACTATTCACACAAGGCAATTTTTGTTGCGCAACTTTTTTTCAATTCTCTTTTCAAGTTGCCTTAATGTTCACACAGATAAATTTATTGCGGCAACTTTTCGTTTTCTTTTGTTTTCAAATTCTTACATTTTTGACAGTTCTTTTTATTTAGTTTAAATAAAAAGAATTTATTATTGGTTCAAAGTGAAAAATCTATTTGTGTGAAAAAATGGAAGTCAAAGAAAAAATGAAATAATAATAAAAAAAAAATAAAATAAATGAAATAATAATAAGAATTTTTCACAGCGAAGCATAGAATGAAAAGAAATGTCAAATAATATCCTGCAGCTAACTTCGTGTTTATAATTACGAATGGCACAACAAAACGAACTGCCGAGTACAAGCAACTCCGTACCAAATACCGCTCTTCTTTCCCCTCTCTCCAACAAACCTAAAAATTGCGGAACAAAAATTGTCTTGTGTGAACTGGGTCATATAGATATGTATGTAGGTACGATGTTGAGAAGAAGGCTTGTCATACGATTATTGTTAAGAAAAAAAAAGCTTTAAATTCAAACACTATTGTTGTGTAGGGGACAATTTATTAGTTGTTTGGGGTTTTATTCGTTTTGGAATTCCATGAAATGCTAATTTCATTTGATGAATATGATTATATGTGGCCATTTATGACACGTTAGTATGTCAAGTTCAACTGGTTTGGAAAAGAAGCTCAATAAAAAAAGTAAAAACAGTGAGTGAAAGTAATCAAAATAATACGAATGAATTTAAAAATTAAAATATTTGGCGGTAACTCTATACAAAAGAACAATCTACAAAGCCAGGTTATCACAATTAAAATAAAAGAACAATAATAAATTAAAAAATAATTAATTGTTTATTTGAATGTTTCACATAGTTCCCTATTGTTTCATATGATTAAGCAACAAATAATAATTGTTTATTTATTTATGCTTACTAATGATTTATATTCTATTCAAATTTTATTATTAATTAAAATGTATTTTTGAGCTTTAATTATTTTTTCAATATTTCACTAAAATCCATTTTGGTTCAGATAGACTCTATTTTGTTCTAAAATCATATAGTCACGTTATTTATTGCAGCAAATGTAATATCTAAGCAAAGCTTTTGAATGTTTCACTGTTTCCATATTGTTTCATATGATTAAACGACAGTTTTGGTCTTAAACAAAACGATTTAATTAGCAGTTATTTTATACTATAGCAAACAAATTATGTAAATATTGTAACATTTACATCTGTTACTCAATATTCCATTTCGTTCCATATAATTTATGCCCCAAATATTTGGAAAACTGTATCAACTATTAAGTTTTTTACAAATTTTATAGTGTTTCAAAAAATTCCATTTCATTTCTCAGAATTTAAAAGTTGTTTTAACAAAATTTTCAAAGCTAACTGTCACAAACATTCGAAATCTAAACTAATGCCGTTTTCTTTTCTGACAAAAAATGTCGTATTTAATTTGCACTTTTTTTAAAAAATGTATTTTTTAATATATTCTGAATTAAGAGCAACCTTATCTTATACATATATCAATCGAAAAGTTTCAAAGTGCTGTGTTATTAAAATTAAAAAAAATTTGATTATTATCCTCTTTGAAGTCATTGGGTGAAAATGTTCAACAAACGGGAACAATGGGGAAATATTCTGGCACTACGGCCTGAAAGAGGTCAATGGCTGCAAATTTTTGCGATTTACGAGGGCTCGACTTTGAGACTTTTCACTTGATCTATAAGATAAGGTTGCTCTTAATTCAGAATATATAAAAAATATACTTTTCCAAAAAGGTCCAAATAAAATGCGACATTTTTTTCCAGAAAAGAAAACGGCATAAGTGTTGTTTCATGGACTTTTTCTAATGTTTCAATTAATTCCATATTGTTCCTGTTAGGCTGAGATTATTTAAAGTTTTTTAAAGTTTTTTTTATGACTCATTGTCTAAACTAATGGCTTAAAGCTTGAATTTTAGTGATTTTTGCCGGTGTTTCATCAAACACCATTACTTTTCATAGTTCATACATATAATTTTAAGTTTGAAATGTACGTTTTGTTAATTTATAAGCAAATTTAAAGAAAACTTGAAGTTATGGAGTTGAGTGTTTCAATAAATATCATTTTGTTTCTTTGGATTTGCACTAGTTTATTTAAAAAGCCTTATAGATACTTATATTGAATTTATCGAGCGTTTTACATTATTCCACGTCACTCCACGTTCTTTAACATTGTTTTGACTCTAAGCTATTTTGTTTTAACCACTACAGAATTCATAATAAAATTAAATGTAATTTTACATTTAGACGTCCATTAACAGTGTTTCAATTAATTCCATTTCGTTTACTTGTTTACATATTTAAGTTTTAAAGCTAAGCTTATAAGTGAGTGAATAAATACTTATTTAAATTAATTATTATTTATTTTGTTAAATTTGTTTAAATTAGTTATTACTTCCAACGTATTTCTGAATTTAACCCTAAAAAATAATTATTTATAAGCAAAACTTCTTCAAATATACGTAAGGTGTTCCGTATATGGAATCTTCAACTTTAATTATACCCTATACTACTATGTGGTTTGCTGCTGTTTGTAACTACCAAAAGTATTTGACCTAGACCCATCTTTTATTATACCGATCGAATCAGAATCACTATCTGATTCGATTTAACGATGTCCGTCCGTCCGTCCGTCTGTGTGTCCATGTAAACCTTGTAATCAAACTGCAGGTCGCAAATATGAATATATTTTGATGAAATTTGGTATATAAGCTTTTATCGGCCATGTTCAGACCTAGTCCCCATACAAATGACCCCTATGAAATCGACATAAATTGCCATAAGATCCAAATTGTCATATAGATCTTACTCAAATTGGGTTTATATGCATTTATTACATCCATTAATGAGTAGTCCAAAAATGATCCCTATGGGACAACTCTTAGTCATAGGCCCCATATAGAGCTGCTTACCGATCTTCACTTAAATCTATTACAAAACAAAAATATTGCACTGATTCTTCTCAAATTTTGTTTGTATATATTTTTGCAAAATACAAGAGACTTCACCAAACATGGTCAGGATCGGTCCATTTTTGGGCCTAGTCCCCATATAGATAAAGCATCCGATATGAACTTTTTCATATCTGCAGCCAAAAAAATTAATAAAAATCCCACTCAAATTTGGTTTATGCTTATTTTTATGTCCAGTTAGTTGGGCCTGAGAGATAGGGTCTCTAAACGCATGGTATAGGGTATCGTATAGTCGATCTAGACAGACTATAATTTTCTTACTTGTTTTTAATTTGTACATTTGCAATTTCAGCAATGCAAAAATGACATGAAATCGAAGAAAAATTACATAAAACGTAAAATATGAATATCATAAAAACAACATAAAAAATTAACAGATATTATGAAAAAATTATTTTTAGAATTCCGTATAATTCATCTTTTTGATATGACTAGATGTGCATTTAAAATTTACACAATTAATAAAATTGGCTTGCAAAAGAGATCTTTTAACGCAAACAGATTTTTGGTTTTGGTTTTAAAAGATTTTTTTTATGACAGTGATTATTAGGATATTTAATTATATCTGATTTATCGCAATTTTTCAGAAGCCTTGAATTTGTATTTAAGGTCGTCATCTTTGACTTGTTCCAGCCATCCCATTAGCTTCTCGTCTCTCAACCAACTTGAGCAAAATCGTTGCCTTCTGTATTTTTATTTACAAACTTATTAAAATCGAAGAGACCTACAAAGATGGCGTGTGTATATATATAGAAAAAGATGCACAAAACAAGGAAATTGCACAAACAAGTGTTTTTCACTTGTCATTGTTATTAAAGAAGCCACATATTTACTTCCTTCATATTATAGAGGTATTACCAGACTTAAAAAAGTCATCTATAATATTAATAGGCTAGGCGATTTTTTGTTACCGATGTTTTGTTCTACCGTTTTATCCCGATCTTGGCCAAACGTATATTATTTGAAAGGTGTTTCTTTTTAGCTGTTCACCAGATTTACAAATTTTTATATTTTTTCATTTATTTTGAGTTTGAGTAAATTGCATTTAAAGTTGCTACTAACACATACATAAAACTATACGTATGCTATGTGTGTGTTTATTAAATTTGTTAATGTGTTTATTAATGAGTTTGTTATCTTCATTCACAATAATAATAAACCAAAAAAGTGTTGATTTGTGAATTGGCTAAGTTGAGAAATAAAGTTGCCTAGAAATTGCACTCGAATTTCGAATGTTGGAATCTGCTATTATATTTTTAATTTAAAAGTTTAAAATTGAAAACTCTATGTAATTTTAAGTTGTTAAAAAAATCTGCAAAAAGTTCCTATAATTTCGCAAAAGTAAGAAGTTTTTCCCATTTTCCCTACATGTGAAATTTTTGAAAAAATCCCTACAAAAAGGAAAAATCCCTACAATTGGCATCACTGCCCTGATGGGTGTTTCAAAAAATCCATTTTGTTCCATTTATCTAAATCAGGGTTTCAACAACAAACAACTTACAATATAATATAATATATAACAAAAATATTACAATTATATTCAAAATGTTGTATTTATTAAAAAAAATTTCTAATGTTCCACTTTATTCCAGTTCGTTTCTCCTACTTAAATATTATTTTTCAGATAGGCTATACTTTTTTACTAACCACTAATCAAATTAATATTAAATACAAATTAAACATTACATTTTAGCGAACTTTACAAGTGTTTCAAATTATTCCATTTTTTTAAGCCGGCGGCGTCCTTTTCCCTTGATTTTTATTTTTAAACTGTTTTTTTTTAAGGGACGCCGCCGCCGGCTTAAAATTAAACAGTTTAAAACAAATTCCATTTTGTTCCACTTCACATGTTTTTTTCGCTTGAAAATGGTTATTGACAATTTTTTTTAAATTTTGCTATAAACTATTTAAGTTCTTGTTTTCGAACCTTCTCCACTCATTTTTATTTCGTTTTAAATATTTAATTAATGTTTTTCACACTTAGATAGCTAATATAAAATTTATTTAAAATGGCATAGTGCTATTAACATGTGTTTTACTTAGGTGCCATTATTACAACTTACCTTTACCTTACTACCTTACTTCCCAGTAAAATAAAATTAATATTTTTGATGTTTTGGCAACACCAAACGAAACACCGATTACTTTTGACCAAATGAATTGCTTTGCTAAAATACGTAGTGGCAACGTTTCTCTATTTGTTCGCAAGCAAACAATAGAATAAAAACTAAAAACCTTTATTATAAGTTGCATAATTGTTGTAAATGTGTAATAAAACTTTTTAACTAATATACAAGCATATATTTAAGTATATGCAAATAAATTTATTTCCAAAACTAAATTGGTGTGAATTTCTTCTTCATAGATCAGAAAATGTGGCAACATTATATACATACATAAACCTTACGTTAAAAGTTAAAGGCAACAATATCAAAATTTCAGCGTGGCGATAAATACTAAAAAACTTTCTCCGTGAAACTGCGGAGAAAAATTTTTCATGTTTAATTTTTCTCAAAAACGGCCATAATGTTCCAAAACTTTTCCTGGAGAAGCAATCTTTTTACTGGAAAATTATGCACGTTTGGAAGAAAATTTATTGAATAAAGAGTGTTCAGAATCATTCATAGAATACTCGTAAATGTCTTCAAAATTTTTAGACACATTTTTTGACATTTAAAAAGGAAAAAAATGTAATGTATGCAAAAATTCTGATAAAAATTAAAACTTATGCCCTTTTCTTTTCTGACAAAAAATGTCGCATTTTATTTGCACTTTTTTTTTAAATGATTTTTTTTATTTATTCTGAATTCAGAGCAACCTTTTCTTATACATCAATCAAAAGGTCTCAAAGTATTGTGTTCATAAAATGCAAAAATTCCGATTATTATCTTTTTTGAAGTCATAGGGTGAAAATATTCAAAAAAGGGGAACAATGGGGAAATATTCTCGCGCTACGACTTCAAAGAAGTCAATGGCAGCAATTTTGTTCGACTAACGAGCGCTCGACTTTGAGACCATTCGATTGATGTATAAGAAAAGGTTGCTCTTAATTCAGAATATATAAAAAAATACATTTTTCGAAAAAAGTGCAAATAAAGTGCGACATTTTTTGTCAGAAAAGAGAACGGCATTCAATTTTTTTCTCCACAGTTTCACACAGACAGTTTTTTTTTGTATTTATCGCAACGAAGATTCACAGCTAAAGTTTTTTGAAAAAAGAACCCATTCTTGCGCTCCGTAGGGTCACATTTGTGCCAAAAATCATTTTTGATGCTTAGAAACCAAGTTTTGGAGACAAATTCCATAAAAATGTGATCCGAATTAAAAAGTCTCAAAAGAAGGATCCATGGAAAATTCAAGACGAACATTTAAAAAAATCCCAGCTCAAACAGTTGAACTAGCTGAGGTGTAAAGTAAATCGAATGGAACAGTGGCCAGACGTCCCACTGTGCGGCTCACAATGTCAAGCTGAGGTTGCTCTACAATTCTAAAAATCAACTGAAATCACAATCCCAATCAATCGATCAATCGATCGATTAATCATATATAGCATTTTTGGAATCTTCTAGAACGCAGAATCCGTCACCAAAAAAAAACCGCAAAGGAAGTGTTAAAAAGTATCATTTTGGATGAGTGAGGTAAAATAAGTAAAGAGGATACTTTAAAATTGGTTAAATCGATGCCAAATCGGCTCACAGGGGTCCTGAAGTGCAAACAATATCCTATAAGTTATAAACTTACGCACTTTTTTAAGGTATTTAGTTCATCTGTATTAATATTACAAATGTACGAATACTTTTTCTTGTGATTTTTTTCTTTTTTTTAATTTTTTACCTGCATAATATTTGCTAAAAGCAATAAAATTTAAATAAATTAACAAAAAATATAATATTTAACTATTTAATTTTAAGTGCACGAAAACTTTTTCTGGCAAGTGTATGATTATTCTTATTCACCACAGCAGTATTAAACGCATTATAATAAAAATATGTAAGAGTGTTAAAATCGGCTGTGCCGAATCTTTGATACCCTCCACCTCGGTTTGAGTATTGATAATAAATATAAACAAAATATTTGAAAAAGTAAACAATTTGTTAAACTCACTACCAAATAATTATTATTTTTTATTTTTTTTTGCATTTTTGGAGGTATCTCCATATTTTAAACCATATCTTGGCACAGTGATGCCCGATTTAACCCATTTCAAATACCTGCTCGTAGTAACGACAAACAATGTTATTTTAACTTGACCCAGGTAAATGGTTTATTTTGTTGAATGACCGTAATTTCAAAAGACAGACAGACCGACGCATGTACGGACATTATATGGACTCGAGTTGTTATAGGGATTAAGAATACAAATACTTTATGGGGTCGCAATTCATTGCTCAATGCGTTACAACAGAATACCAATAGTCACAATAAAGAATAATACTTTTCATTGATTTGAGAGCTTAAAATTATGCGTTATTTCAAAGTAAAAATAATACAGGAAAATGTGATTTTTTTTAAAGTACTTTAAAAGAATTTACTTTAAAAAAATGTATTTAAAAAAAGTTATTTTATATAAAAGGTCCTGGTTTGAGAAAAGGTAACTTTCTAAGAAAATTTACTTAAAGAAGAAAGTTATCATTTTAAAAATTTACTTTTTTAAAAAAAGAGTACTTTAAAGAAAATGTTCATTTTAAGAAAGGGTAGATTTTTAAGAAAATGTACGTGTTTAAGAAAAGATGTTTTTTAAATGGTTATTTGTTAAGAAAAAAAATTTGTTTAAAAATTTTAATATGATTTTCTGAAATTCAATTGATATTTTCTAATTTATAATTGGAAATCTGAATTCCAGTTTTTAGAATTGATATATTCTTAAATTTGAATGGAAAATTTAAAAGGTGGAATTTTATATTTATGTAAATAGTAATGCTTTAGTAATTATAAATAATTTTTAAAAATTATGTGTAATCGCAATCAGATATTTTGTAGGTAAAGCAGAATAATAATTTTATATATCTATGTAGAACTGTTTTGAAAGCATTGATGAACTCTATTTTATTTATTTATTTATTTATTTTATTTAAATTTGGTATCCTGTTCAACAAGACATGAAATCTTCAAAACAGAACAGGTTTAAATATGTTAGTTGGAGTTTGATTTACAATACAACTTAACATTAGTGTGACAATATTAAATTTTGTAAACAAAACAAAAAGTTAATATGCCAAACTTATGGTCATAAAAGAATAATGGAAAAACATATGAAATAAAAGACCAGCCCTGTGTATACTTTTAACATTGTTGTGTTTGATGTCTAATTGAAAATGTTTACATTTAAGTCCTAAACACATAACTGCGAGTTGCGAGTGCGAGTGCTAGAAAAAAACGAGAATGAGGCAGCATGATTTTTTCTATATGTGGAAGCGAGATTGATAGTAACGCTTTTTCGTGTGGCGTTGCCAACTTAGGTTGTAAAAACACTCCCAAGGGAAATAGAATTGATTTTATTTTCTGTGCGAGAAAAATCAGATGACAGGAGAATCAGCTGATAGGCATTAATCGCGATGCCTACTATAGTAATTACTTTAACGCGTTAATAATTTCGATTTTATTCATTTTGTTATATTTATTATTTGTTATATGAACAGCTTTGTACACAATTGACAATTGAATTATGTTTGGCAGTAGGACAATCAGCTGCTCGAAAGAAAGCATTTTGATGATTTTGTAAAAGCACAAAAGCACAAATTCTCGCATGCAAAAAGCTTAGTTTTTACTCGCACTCGCAACTCGCCGTTATGTGTTTAGGGCTTTATGTTAAAATAGAAATAACTATTGCCAAGAACAAAAATTGTGGCGCCATCTACTGTGGCATAGCAACACTGAGCAAAATGAAGTGACACTCTGTTTGTTAATACAAAAGAAATGTATTTTCCCTAAAACAAAATACATATTGGGGAATTTTATATAAATAAAAAATTATAACGACTTATTTCTAACATGCGGTTATTATGAATATACATATGTATATGGAATATATGTACCTATACATATACATATATAGAATATATGTATATTATTTTATTATTTAATATATGTATGTATGTATATGTAAATATTACGCACAAAAAATACAACATCAAAAGTTATTGTTGGTTTTCTTTAAATAAATTAATACAAACAATTTTTTTTGGTAAATTTACATTGTTTTTTTTATTAACAACTAGGTAGTTTAGCATTATTTGCTTTAGATGTTGGTGAATTTTTACTCCCTTTGTAGGTATTAACGCGTTGTGTCTGCTTGTCTGCCTGTCGACAAAATTTTGGATCGATTTTTAACCCCTTTCCCGTGATCCAATCGACCTGAAACTTTGCAGGCAGGCACGTGGCGATGACAAAAATTATATAACAAATTTTTTTAGTGATGTCAAAACAACTTTAAAATTTTTCTACCTTAAAATTTTGATAAAAAAATGTACAAAGGATTAGTTTTTATTATATTTTTACCACAACGACCACAAAAACAACAAGCCCAGCTATGACAACAATACAACATTTAGAATAACAACAAGAACAATACAGGAACATATATTTTTAATTTTTTTTTTACTTCTTCAGTGATTTCTCGGCACCTATTAAACCGATTTTCATGACTTCAAACAGAAACCTGCTCATGATGTTAGTCAATCGTTCTCAATTAAAAATGATATTTTCCCAGTTAGCCTATTGAGGTTGTGATCGTGACAAGAGCAACATAGACATATCATATTTTTTCAAGACTTTTTAACCGATTTGGACGATTTTAAACAGCAAACTTTTCAGGATGTTAATGAATCATTTTTTATGCCAACGAGCACCCTAGCTGCCCGATTGAAGCCGTCATTGTCATTTCCACAGACGGACTGACGGACATCGCTTTATCAACTCCTCTTGTTATAAGGATCACATACATATATTTTATGGGTTCCAAATTTTTTTTTCTAATTATTACAAACTAGTTGATTGTGTGGCGCCTAGGCGCCCTTTTATTTTGACTTCAACAAACAAAATTTTTTTTCCATTTCAGTATTTTCCTATATTTTTTATATTTAAAAAAAAAAATTAATTTTAATGTTTTTAAAATTTCTTAAAAAAAAAAAATAAATCGAAAAACAGTTGTAAAAAATACAAATCAAAAACTTCGATTTTCAAATGAAGTTTTGTAAAGGGTCCTTTTATGTATATTCGCAAAAGCTTTTAATATTATCTGATTTAAAAAAAATTTTTTTTTGATAGAAACTCGGTAATTTTAGTCTTATTTATTTATTTAGTCTAGTGATTTACATCTTACAGACTATAAAAATATAATAATAATGTTATACAATAATTAATATTTTTTAGTTTAAAAAAACTTACAATATGAATTAATTAAAAACCTTAAATAAGTTCAACTGTTACAAAGCTTTCAACATCTTGTAATTGGTTCATTAACCCCATAATTCGTACGATGAAAATGTTCATAAAATAAAAGCTCGTGACGTAAATCGCGATGAGGAGTATGAACCCTTATTAACCCTTGTTAAGACAAACTATAAATATATATCTTTTTAATAATTTAATTTATGTTTTATGACTTTTTAAAATTCATCAAATGCATTAAAAGTTAAAAAAGTCGTATTTTCATAATTCTTTTCTGAAGACATGACATGTTGGATTATTTATTTCATATACACGTTATAGCATGACATTTGAAGAATCTTTGGAAAAATTTTCAATTACAAATTTTAATAAATTAGTCCGTGACAGCGAACAAAAAGTTGTTTTGCGGTGAAGATCATAACTCGTTACCGGGTCATGTGAAATAAAAAAGTTGAAGTGCGTTTAAAAGGTGACATCTTTTCTGAGGTAGTTACGAAAAGATTTTTTTCGATTTATTTTTTTTTGCAGCATTTTGAAGTGAAAAACCATTTTTGCTATACAATATCGGGAATTTGTTGTTAAAAATGGGGAAGAAAATGGAATTAAAAAAAAACTTAGTGGTTACCTGATGATTTATGTGTATAGTGTCTAAAATTTCAAAAGAATCAGTCAAGTAGGTTTTGAGTTATGATGTTCACGGTCTTCGAACATTTATTTGCTAGAAAATCGGTTTAAAGTTTTTTTAAAACTGATTTATATACTATATACCGTATGAGGCCGGTCGCTGGAAACGTTGTATTTTCTTAAGTTTTGCTCTGCTTTACTTCAAATTTTGACACAACACTCTCATATATGTATGTAAACTGAATAATGAGAACTACATTTTTTGCAAAGTTATCTATAAATCCAAAAAAATAAAAAATAAGAGCGTATTAGTTTTACTTCAAAAAAACTTATTGTTCCAAATCGCCTTTAATTCTTCCATGATAATTTTAATAAATTACTCAAATTAAAATCTTAAATATACTTATTTACGTAATTTATGTTTGTCAAAATTTTTTGAAAGCAAATTATGCAAAAATTAATATTATGTGTAAAAAAAAATAAATTATTTTCCCAACTCTCTTCTGAAATTACAATGCAATTTAATTATGCAAAGCTAGAATGATTTAAATTTTAAACTTAATATTGCACTATGTTTTCAAGTGCTTTTCAATACAGAGCTTTAAACGAAATCATACGTTGGAAAACAACAAAATCCACATTGAAGATCTCTTTTTTCTCAAATATTTATCAAAAAAAAGCCTACTCTTTGGTACCAGAGAATCGGAGCGAAAGCACTCCTAACAATACAAAACATTTTTGAGATGAAACACAAAACCGACAAACGGAAAAGTTTAGTTTGATAAAAGAACTTGCTGAACTTTCTTGGTCTAACCATATAAATATATCAGCTGGTAAAGTTCATGGGATGTTGAGAAACTTGTGGGCTGTGCAATCATCGACGCCGTTTGAAATAAGAATGCTTTTGGCAAAAACCTATTTAATACCAGTTCTACTGTACGGGTGTGAAATATTTGCAAATTGCGACACTATTGACTTTAATCGCCTCGAGGTCACATATAATAATATAGCCAGATACGTTTTCAACAGAGGTAGACGAGATAGTATATCATCATATTCATACCAGTTATATAATACAAGTTTTAAAGATTTACTAAAATATAAAAGCCTTTTAATGATGCATAAGATTATTTATCTGAAGAACCCAGAATATCTTTTTAACAAAATTATTTTTGCACAATCGCCTCGTGGAAGAAATTTGATATCACAAAAATACAAATATCTAATGTCTACTAGACAATTTTTCAACTACACCACGTGTCTTTGGAACAATTTACCATCATATATCCAAGTACAAAGCAACGCATTACTTTTCAAAAAGGAACTTAAAAAATTTTTTGTTTGAATCTATGTTAAATGTCAACTTTATTATGTTCATTATTATGTTAATTTTTATGACTAATTTACTTTATTTTTATTAATCTCGAAATTTACTGTAACTCAATGTTAATATTACAAATGTTACTTGCTATCACTGTAATTTATAAGATTTATTCTTGTTGTGATAGCAATTCAATAAAACAATATAATAATAATAATAATAATAATAATAATAAATAATTTTATAAGCCAAAAAAAAAAAAAAAAAAAAAAAAAAAAAAAAGAAGTAAAAATGCATATGTAGTGCTATTGTCGTTAACAGTGCTGCCAGTTTTGGCAACTTATTGTAATTTCGACGATTTTTCAATTTGTTAAAATGATTTGTTAATTTTGTTAAAATGATGATTGAAGATTTAAAATTTTCAGTGGTATAAAAATTACGATTTCAATGGTTAACAATTAATGGGTTGTTTATCGAAAATTGATAGTTTTTGTTCAGTGTAAATGTAAATTACAAAATATGTATAGATTTAATTCTGGGTCAAGTCGTTTCAAAACGGAAATACCTTGAATAGCATCTCCATTTAAGATTTCAGTTTTAATTACGGCGATAATTTAAACCTATATTATATGTTTCAGCTATCAATAAAATTATTTAATTGATTGCTCTGTTAAATTTTTTTTTGTTGAAATTTCATCACTAATACATTTTTGTATATAGAAATAACCAATGCTGTAATAATATTCGTAATATGAATGATATAAATAAATTTTATTGGTTCCTTTTTTAATATTTTTCGAGTTTTATAAGCGGTAAAATTTTCTTGACAATTTCTTGTTTTAAAAATGAAGATTTTGGCGATTTAGTTTCCAAAATTGTCGATTTTTACAAGATTTTATTAGCAGCACTGGTCGGTAACAAAGAAGAGATAAAATTGTGTGTGGGTTTGTATAAGATGAGAAAGATTAAATTTTGTTTGTGTATTTCGCATAGTTTTGTAGCGAGTGCTATGTGTGTGTGTATTATTTCAGCGTTACAGAATCAGTCAGTCAGTCAGTGAGTCAGGGATCAGCGTAAATATACTTAAGATGGAATGACAAACTTATATATACCCTCTGCACTGGGGTGGAGAGTATAATGAGAGTTGAAAAATAAGAATATGAGAAACCCAGCCATGAAAATAAAATACAATTTCAGTGCGGTGACGTTCTGCGAGTATTTATTACGGTCTTATATATGAAAAATACCGCAATGGTTTGATTGTGTTTATACAGGAAACTTTTCCAAATGTAGAAAATCCCACAATCTGAATTCACTTTATAAAATAAAGTTTCCATTTAATTAGTATCCCAGTGATTAATCGCTATTTCGATTACAAATATAATCGCTTTGCAAACTCTATATATGAGTATTAATTTTTATATATATTGCACTTTGTATCTTGACGTTAAATTGCATGTTTTTTTTTATTTTAATATTGTTGACAATTTTGGGTGAATGACACATTAAGTGCCAATTAGAAACACACATCATGATTAAACTTACACCTACAATATAAATGCATTATAATCTTGTTTTTAAATTTCTTTAAACTTAAAATATTGTGCTGAAAAAAGTGGAAAAAATAGGAATTTTATAAAATAAGAATTTTTCAAAATTATTAATGGTAAGAAATAGACATTTTTATTTATAAATTAAATTAATGTATCACTATTTTTTGGGCAATTTTGAAAGATGTAGTAGTAAAAATAACGATTCACAATCTTATAGTCTTCTATGGGAATTAATTATAGACCTTTTAAAGATCAATTTTATATTTAAATGAAAATGTTGTTTTCTTATATCAATTTAATACCAAAATTTCTTTCTGTTGACTAAAAATTGTTATCATAAAACCAAACAGTATATTTATATATTGTTTTTAGTTCAATTTTATTTTATTTCAAGGTCATTCTTATCTGTTTTTATAGGTTTTTTGTGAAATTGTTTGAAGATTTATTTGTGGGTTTAATAGAGTCAAACTTTAGAATCAATCATAGCACAATCAAATCAATATTTAATAAACAAGTAAGAAAATTGTAGAAAATTTTATTAGGCATTCAGAGAGACCACCTAGGATCCAACTTTATTGAGGCAATAAACGGATATAGAAAACAAGCTTAAACCAAATTATAGTGCTATTGTTATTAATTTGTGGCGTGCAGATATGAAAAAGTTCACATCTGATGTTATTTCTATATGTGGACTAAGTCAAAAAATAGACCGATCATGTCCATATTTAGTAAAGTCACTAAACTAAATTTGAAAAAAAAGTCTATGCAATATTTTTGAAGTGAAGATCGGCTATACATATATGGGGACTATGACTTAAAATGTTCCTACCGGGTTTATTTTTGGACTACTGATTATTGGGTATAACATGAACTAAATTTTATCGATATATATATGATAATCTGGATCCTACGACCATTTTAATCTGTCTGATAGAGGTTATTTGTATGCGGGCTATATCTGAACATGCACCAATTTTCTGTACTAAATTTCATCAAAGTATATTAATATTTACGATCTGTAGCTTCATTGATTATACGGTTTCACTTAAATCTATCAAAAAAACAAAAACATAGCACAGATTTTTCTCAAATTTGATTTGTATATGTTTTTATAAAAGAATAAGTGAGCTTACCAAATATAGTCAGGGTCGGTCCATTTTTCGACCTGGTCTCATTTCCAGAGACAAAAAATAATAATAATAATGCCATTCAAATTTTGTTTATGCATATTTTTCTATCTAATTAGGTGGAGATAAGAGATAGCGTCTCTAAACGCATGGTATAGGGTATCGTATACAGAAAATAAAAATGTGATGGAAAACGAATTAAAATTTTACTCAGAAGATTTGACTAGTATTGGTTCACCTAAAAAAGATTGTAGTGCTTGGAAAAAGATACGCTTTATATTATCATTCAAAAATTTGTTCTTATTTTCGCGGTTGCAAATGGAAAAATATTTTGATGAAATTTGGTATATACACACAGAAAACTGATTCATTGTGGCTGCCGAGTATATAGGCAACCGTATTGAGATGATATTAATACCTGAACTTAGAGCTAATTAGGATCCTAATTCACAATAGAATATTTTTATCTGTTTCAAAATTTCTGTTGATACGATCAAAAATACTGTTGTTCAACTTGAAAGTATCAAATAAACAATGCTTTACTTTAATTTATTTATTCGATGTTGACACTTCAACAATTTGAAAGAGACTGACAATTCAAAGTAAAATACAGAAAATAACTCATTAAAAATACATACGAAAACAAAGATTCAAATTCAAATTTTCAAAGCCGCCTACATTCGGCCATTCCTGACTATTCAGCGTCCTCGCTGAGGTAAGCGTTGTCGTTGTCATCATCATCAAAAGGCGGAGGAGAACACCAAGGCTTCAAACCATCTGAAGCATATACAGAAGAATAATGACGTTGTTTTCGATTTGAGCAGGGCAGATCTTCCACTACATATCTATCGTTGTCAAGAATTTTAGTTACCTGGAACGGACCTTTAAAACGGGGTTCTAGTTTCCTTGATGTGCCAGTACTTGGAGCTTCATTACCAACAAGAACTAAATCTCCTAGTGCATACTGTCGTGGTTTTAAATGACATTTATCAAATCTAGACTTAGCAATTTCACGGTAGGCTCCGATATTTCGGCCTGCGGATTGACGCTTGTCATTGAGTATAGCCATACGTTCCTCATGAGTTTCAGAATTCTGCCCACCATCCTGCAGTAGTAAAACCAATTTGTTACCCACAATATCACGGGGTTGAAATCCATAAATCAACTCATGTGGTGAAGATCCGGTGGTCGAATTTTTCATATCGTTAATAACCCATTGAATGGTTCGGAGTTCATTATCCCAACGACGATCATTTTGAGTTGACGGCAACAGCATTGATAGTATTGTTCGATTCATTCGTTCGACTTGTCCATTGGCTCTAGGTGTTCGAACTGCATTTAGGATATGTTTAATGGAAAAGTCAGCACAATATTTCTTAAAGTCCTTGGAAGTGAAAGCCGAACCACGATCACTGACGATTCTTTCCGGCGTTCCGAAGAAACTGGTGACTTCATCTAGCATTTTAATTACGAACTTCGTTGCTGTACTGGGTACTGCTCTAATAATGGTATATTTCGTAAAAGCATCTATCATTACCAACATGTGCTCATTGCGCTTACTGGTTTTCGGAAATGGGCCAAGATGATCAATGTGGATGGTCTTGAAAGGAATTGGATCGACATCACTAAAATGGTACTCCCCTTCTCTAGTACCACTAGTCTGCTTGTTGAATGCGCATTGTATACACGACTTAATGAATGATTTCACAAAGTTTCTCATGCGAGGAAACCACATCGATTGTTGTACCTTCTCAATCGTTCGATCCGTACTTAAGTGACCACATTTCTCATGAGCATCTTGTGTAATCTTATATCGCAGCGAGTGTGGCACTACCCAAAGCTTCTTATCGTTTTTATTTTTGTACAGACGACCATGATCTACGACATATAATTTCTGCATTTCCTTATCTTTATTATCAATTATTTTTGTGACGATCTCCCGTAGCTTCTCATCTTGTAATTGCATGCTGAATAACCAATCATTCACATCGATATCGACTTTATCGACATGTAACGTTGCAGGTTCCAAATCATTCGAGACTTCATTTGGCATTCGGCTTAAAGCATCCACGTGGCTCATTTGTTGTTCCGAACGATGTTCAATATCTATGTCGAATTCTTGAATTCGGAGCCACCATCGTGCGATTCGTGGTATTAACTCTTTTTTACTCATTGCCGTTTTTACTGCACTGCAATCTGATATCACCTTTACGGGTTTACCATACACATAATATTTAAACCGTTCAAGGCCCTCAACAACCGCTAGGGTTTCCAACTCGTAGCTATGCATATGTTTTTCTGTAGGACTTGTGGATCGGCTGTAATACGCTACTGGTTTCCATGTACCTTGAACATTCTGCATAAGTACCGCTGCGAGGCCAATAGAACTGGCATCTGTATGTAATTGATGTTGGGCATTTACGTTATAAGCAGTTAATACGGGTTTGGACACCAATGAATCTTTTAACCCTTGAAAGGCCGTTTGTTGCGATTCATTCCAAACGAAAGGTTCGTCTTTACGTAACAGTTTTCGCAATGGTTCGGATATAACAGCATAAGCTGGTACAAACTTTCGAAAGTATCCACTTAAACCAAGAAACCGGCGAACTTCGGTAACACTTTTTGGACGATTAAAATTTATTATCGCATCAGTTTTAGCCCACCCTGGTTGAATTCCAGCCTCTGTAAGCTGATGACCCAAAAATGATATAGTCCGTTGGAAAAATTCACATTTGCGGGGATTTAAAGTTAGATTAAACTCCCGGAGTACATCAAAAATGCGTTTCAATTTCTCGAGCATCTCGGACGAAGTTTTAGCTCCAACAAGTATATCGTCCATATAATGAATCATATCCCCAGGCAAAGTTTTGTCTCTTAGTTTAGCCATCAAACGTTGAAATGTAATGGGCGCATTTTTAAGCCCGAACGGCATTCTCTTAAATTCATATATACCCTCTGTCGTTACAAAGGCTGTATATTTTCGGCTCTGTGGTTCAATAGGTATTTGATAATAGCCACTGTTTAAGTCAAGCGTTGTAAATATCTTATGTTGTGTAGCATCCTGCAATCTCTCTTCAATATTTGGCATGGGGTATATTTGTTTACTCATATGGCGATTTAACATTCGGTAATCTACACAAAAACGTTCACTGCCGTCTTTTTTTTTTACTAAAATAATCGGACTGGCATATTCAGACTCGGACGGTGTTATTATATCGTTATCAAGTAAATCCTGCACCATTTCGTTTACGATACGCTTCTTTGGTTCAGGAATTCGGTAGGGGAACTGGGCTATTGGTTTCTCTGTATCGAGAGTGATTTTCAATTCAATCATATCAGTTTTTCCGATTTGACTCAAATTATCAGCGAAAATATCTTTATAATCAGTTATCATATTAAAGAGGTCCGATTTTGTTTCATCGTCTATTTCCCCATATTTCATATCGATTGCCCTATGAATTGTCTTCTCCCCAACATCATTCTCGAACTTGAATTGACCATCCTTTACTACCCCCCTTACCTTTTTTCCCACGAATATATTCTGACCAACTAAAACGTCTTCATCTAATAAACCTTCTTCTGTTACATAAAAATCTGCTTCGAATTTGACGTCATCTGCTTCGACTTCTGCTCTGATGAACGATTTTAGCGTACGTACACCGCCACAAATTCCTTTGATACGCATTGAACATGGTAAAAATTTACATGGTATATTTTCAGCAACGGTTCGGCAGATCATGTTACATTGACTACCAGTATCGATAAACGCAGAAAGCTCCGTTCCGTTAATACGTATTTTACGGGTAAATAAATAATCATGCGATTCTACACTACGTACTCTTGGAGTTGGTCTGCCACAATTCTGAGGTTCATTTTGGCGAGGACCTTTGTGGCAGTCGACACAACGAGCACGACGCTGAGCATTCGGGCACTTAGACGCATAATGACCTTCTTGAAAGCAGTTAAAACATTTATGGTTAACACGATTATTCACAGTTTCAGACTTAACCTTCACGTTTTCTGAGCCACTCATCATAGTAGATGGTGTTTCATTATTACAAGATGGAATATTTCTCAGATACTCTGAAAATGTTTCACGCATCTCACGCAGTGATGAGAATCGCATAGCAGCTGTATTAGATTGTAACTCCCTATTTCTTAATCCATCTCGAGTATACTTTATTATCGCCTGGTCGCTTAACTGATATTTTCGGCCAAGAGCAGAAATTCTAAAACAAAAGTCGATAATAGTCTCGCTTTTTTCCCTATGTGTGCTAGCCAATTTCCGATGAATTTCGGCCTCGTCTATACACCCACCAAACTCTTCTACCAACTTCTCAGACAAATCCTTCCAACTAGAATACATTTCTACGGAACCGTCCACCCACAACTTTGCCGACCCTTTTAACTTGCTATATATTGCCAAGATCAAACTCTTATCTTCCCACCTATATGCAGCAATAGCTGTGTTAACGCGATTAACAAATTGTTCTGCACTTAACGACATATCATCCGTTGGGTTAAATTCCGGAATTGTCTCTGCAATCTCCTTCACAGAATAGGAGTTTTGGGCTGAATTTGCGATTGCGTTATTGTTGTTTTCAACGGGAAGCACCATTGCATTTTGAGAACTTGATCCTTGGTTTGTATTCAAGTTTATATTTTGATTTATGGTCACCATTAACTGCTGCATCATTTCACGTAACTCATTAATTTGAGTTTGAGCATTAGGTTCTGGTTCCATTGCCACGTTTTCCGAACCGGTTGCCTCTACGAAACGTTGAATTAATTCAGCTTTATTACCAGAACTTGATAAATTAAGGTCACGAAGTAATTGCTTTATTTGTTCCACTTTTAGTTCTGATACATTTACCATATTTTCCGTTTTGTTTTTTTCTATTCATTTATTTGAAAACCACTGTTATTATTTCATGTATGTTCATATACGTATTGTCTATCGACCGTTTCGTTGCTGTTGTTTTTTTTTTTCTAGAAACCTCTTCTTCACTGTCTTTTACTATATGACTGCTCTGTTCAAAACTCCCTTTTTTTTCTTTTCCTTCACGCAGTAACTATTCGTCACGTTCAATTGCTGCACTAACAACAACCACTATTAACGTTCAGCAGCTGCGTCGGCGTACACTTTATTCTATGAGCAAAAACTATTTACATTTAGTTATTCTGCTTGTCTTATTTCAAAACCGGTTTTCCTTGTGTTAGCAAATACAAACACTCGACTGTGTGTAGATTTTTTTCAAACGTATATGTATACTCTTTCTCACTCTCTGAGAGGCGTCCACTCGCAAAAAGTTGTTGATCCCACTTCTGAACTGAAAGTATCAAATAAACAATGCTTTACTTTAATTTATTTATTCGATGTTGACACTTCAACAATTTGAAAGAGACTGACAATTCAAAGTAAAATACAGAAAATAACTCATTAAAAATACATACGAAAACAAAGATTCAAATTCAAATTTTCAAAGCCGCCTACAAACTTTACAAAACTTCGGGTGCTGAAATTGTTTTGTGTGTAATAAGCATGTTCAGACGGCAAAATGATTCGATCTCTGAATCATGATTGTGAATCTTGGTGTTCAGACGAGTGTTCTTGTTTCATTTTTTTTACAAATATTTGAAGGCGTCTTTCTACACTTTACGTTTCACTATTTAATTTTTTCCATTTTTATTTGAATATGTATATATATGTAAATATATAGTTTTTATTTTTTAAATATTTTTGTTTCTTTTATTGCAGAAATTAATTTTTTGTTTTTTATTTTTTATATATTTTTGACAGCTAGTTCAGATAAACTAGCGATAATTTCTTATCAAACTTGGAGATGACACTCAATGTTTCTAGGTTCATAACTAGGTTCATTTTGAACCATAAGCATAAGCATAAGCTTTCATCTAGGCCCATACAATCATCGACTTAAACTAGCTAAAATCCAAATTATATCATATATAAGTATATATTGATTAAATTTGGTTTATGTGTCCTGTTATACACTCAACCAATTTTTTGGTAGATTTAACTACAAATGACAGTTAAAATAATGACAGTTTAAATAAAGACCCTAAAAGTATGCTAATCAATTATAGCCAATTCACAAATCAACACAAAAAACAAACTAATTTTATTATAAACACATTAACAAATTTAATAAACACACACATCCCAATAAACATATTTGTTTATTATCAATTTGAGGTGCATTTGAGATTAAATACGTTTCTCAAATCTCTAACGTTAATTCTCAAATGCACCTCAATGGTCCGATTATAGTCTTCTCAACTTAAAAGGCACATTTTTTATATGGTGATTTTCTTAGTTATCAAATTGAGAAATTTGTGATTCTCAATTTGATAAAGAAATTTCCTCAAAAATATTAATTCTCAACCTGATGTCAAGTTGAAAGCAAACAAGGAGAAAAATTGTTCAACTCAAGTTGAGAATTACATTAGATATCAATTTGAGAACTTAAGTTTTCTCCAACATTGGAGAAATAATTTTTCAATGCATGCTGGGATAGCATTGCAAAATTTTATGTATATGTTAGTAGCAACTTTAAATGCAATTTACTCAAAATAAAGGAAAAAATTTAAAAAATCTGCAAATCGGCTAAAAAGAAATCGGGATAAAACGGTGAACAAAACATCAGTCAAAATAAATCGCTTAGCCTATTAATATTATAGATATTACTTTTTTTTAATTTAAAAACGTTTGGCAAGAAGTACAAAATACATATGTATGTCAAATGGATCAACAATAATTTTTTTATGGTACCTACGATGAAGTACTATTTTTGAAAAACTTTTTTAAAAAGTACAATTTTTAACAACTATTTAGTTCTTTAGGTTTTAAAAAATCCTTTTATCAACAATCATTTGATAAGGTATTTCTTTATTTAAAACTAGATGTAACCCGGTGTGCTTCGCTACACCCTCCCCCTCCCCCCCTTCCGAATCGGTAGGAAAGGGCTCACGCAAAGTCTCAAGGCTCTCACTAATACAGTAATTCAGATATATCACATTTAATATTAAGTTTGTGTGGGGGTACCACGCGCATTTGTATAATCCCGCCCATTTCTTTGTCTGACTACTTACGTTAATAATAGATGACCTGAGACAAATTTGCAAAGCTTTCTCTGTCATAGTGCTTAATATATATGATATTAAAAATGCACTTTGTATGGGAGGTGCCACGCCCACTAAAAATATTAAAAAAAATTAAAGCCTGTAGCACTCCCATATCTGCAGTAAGACTATGTAAAAAATTCAGAAAGATCAGATGAGTAGTTACGGAGAGTACCTCCTACAAAGAAACAAACAAACAAACAAATATTACCTCTTTATTATGTTAGTATAGATTTTTTATTTCAATGCTTGCTGATGCTGATATACAATATTTTTTGTTTTTTGTTTCGGTACAACAATTATCAGATTTTTCGGCGTTCCTACCCTGGAGCAAGGTACATGTAGCTGCCCATGAGAAGAAGATGGATTATCCATATTAGATTTGGCAACACTTAACTGTTGGCCTTGAACTTAGAATATCATTTGGCAATTTTTTTTTAGCGATTTTTGATTTTGCCCATTTTTGATTTTGAAGATTTTTGTTTTTGGGCGATTTTTATTTTTCGCGATTTTTGGGTTTGGAGATTTTTGATTTTGGCGATATATTTTCCACGACAAATCACATTGATAACTAATGAACTTGTCGAAAGACTGTCTCCTTCGTAGTGCTTCATATTTTTTACATAGGAGGTGCCATGCCCACTAATCCCATCCCGCCCAATTTTTATTGGACTACTCACATTAATATCTGATGGACTCATGCAAAATGTCGAGTCTTTCCCTTTTATAGTACACCAGTTATATGATATTAGATATTTACTTTGCATGGGCGGAGCTACACCCACTGCTTCGATCACGCCCATTTTTTTGTTCGACTAATCATACAAAGAACCTATGCACGCAAAGCCACAAAGCTCTCTCTTTTAAAGTACTCCAGATATATGACATTAAATAGTTACTTTGCATGGGGAGTGCCACGCCCATTGGTGTGAACCCGCCAATTTTTTGTCCGACTACACATACTAAGATCTGATGGTGTCGTGCAAAGCGTCAAAGCTTCCCTTTTTTAGTACACCAGTTATATGATATCACATATTTACTTTGTACGTGCGGTGCCACTCCCACTGCTCCGATCACGCCCATTTTGTGCAACTAATCGCATGCATAACTTATGGGCTCACACAAAGTCCCAAGACTCTCACTATAACAGTACTCCAGATATATGGCATTTTATATTTAATTTGTATGGTAGGTGCCACGCCTATTGGCCCGATACTGCCCATTTCTTGTCCGACTACGCACATTAATAATAGGTGACACCAGACAAATTTGAAAAGCTCTCTCTATCACACTACTCGAGATATATAATATTGAATAATTACTTGTATGGGAAGTACCACGCCCACTTCTCCGATTCCGCCCATTTTCGGCGTAACTACTAATATTAACAATAGGTGACCTCACACAAATTTGCAAAGCTCTCCCTATCATAATACTCAATATATGTATATGATATTAAAAATTTACTTTGTGTGGGAGGTGCCACGCCCACTAAAAATATTAAAAATTTTATAGCCTTTAGCACTTCCCATATCTGCAGTAAGACTCTATGAAAATTTCAGGAAGATCAGATTAGTAGTTACGGAGATTACCTCCTACAAACAAACAAACAAACAAACAAACACACATTACCTCTTTATAATATTAGTATAGATTAACTTTTTAAAAAAAGATATTATTTTCTTAAATATTTTTAACGGGTACTTTTTGAAGTATTGAAAAAAGCTTTTAAAATAAGGAACATATCGCACCTGTACCTCTAAAGTGAGTCAACTCAAAATTTACAAATTTTCAGTAGAGGCAAAAAACGGTTTTTTTAATATTTACTATAAAATGTAATAACAGTTATTTCATTGTAAAGAATTGCGAATAATAAGTATACAACATTAGTTGTTTTTGCGATTTTTTCAGTGATCATCAAAAATAACAAGTTTTTTGGGTGCAACTCAAAATATGTCTTTTTAGTGAATTCTAAAGAAGCTACTCTCATAACACAAATAGGGTTACAACTACATTTTTTTGGGAAAGACTAGAAAAATCGATGTAAGATTTTTGCAGTTGATAGATATGACCACTGTGTACCGTTTTCTTGCAAAAAGTGAAAACTGAGAAATTTTGAGTTGACTCACTTTAGAGGTACAGGTGCGATATGGTAAAAAGTACTATATATACATGTATGTAGTCTCATTTTAGAAAAATTATTTGGTAATGTACCTATTTAAATTATAAAAATGTGATTTTATACAAAGGCACAACCTTATAAAAAATAGTTTTCAAAAATTCACTTTTTCTAAAAGGTGTTTTTTTTTAAATGTACTTTTTTAATAAAAAACGTTTCTAAAAATTCGAAAACTAATTTTTAAAGATAGTCTTTTAATGAAAAACAACTTTTTTGAAAAAGGTACTTTTTTAAAAGATATTTTTTAACAGCGTTATTTTTAATAAAGTACGATTTAAGAAAAGATGCTTTTCTGAAAAAGGTACTTTTCTAAAAATTTGAAAGAAAATTTTAAAAGGTAGTCTTTTATTCAAAAAAAGTACTTTTGTTTAAAAACTTCTTTTTCAAAAAGGTATTTTCTAAACAAGGTCCTTTCTTAAAAAATGTATGTACTCTTTTAATAAGTCCCTTTTTAAACAAAGGTGATTTTCTACTTACGAACTTTTAAAAACCGTAATTTTTAAAAAGGTAATTTTTAAAAAAGATAGTTTTTTTTTGTCAAAAACCCTTTTCGAAAATTGTACGATTTTGAAAAAGGTACTTTTTGAGAAAGGTACTTTTTTGAAAAATTTAAAAGTTTAAATTTTTTTTGTAAAATGTACTTTCTTGAAAAAGGTACTGTTGCGAAAGTACTCGTACTTTCGTAAAAAGATACTTTTTGTAAAAAGATAATTTTCTAAAACGGTACTTTTTGAAAAAACTACTTTTTTTAAAGGAACTTTAAAATAGAACTTAAATGACTTTTTTTAAAAAGCTATTTTTTGAAAGTGTTTTAAGGTACTTTGTGTAAAAGGTATTTTGTTTTTAAAGCTAATTTTTTTAAAAGGTACTTCATTAACAAATTTTTTTTTAAAAGGTACTTTTTTTTCAAAAAGTACTTGCGTAAAAAGGTACTTTTTGTGCTTTTGTAAAGGGTACTTTTTGTAAAAAGGTACTTTCGTAAAAAGGTAATTTTGTAAACAGGTACTTTCGTAAAAAGGTGCTTTCGTAAAAAGGTACTTTTTGTAAAAAGATGCGAGGTACTTTTCCAAAAATTAAAAAAATTATCTTTAAAGGTAATATTTTCTTGAAAAAGTAAAAAGCTATTTTTTAAAAAGGTACTTTAGGTACTTTTGGGTACTTTATGCAAAAGGTATTTTGTTTTTAAAGGTAACTTTTTTAAAAGGTACTTTTTGTAAAAAGGTACATTCGTGAGAAGGTACTTATTGTAAAAAGGCACTTTTCATAAAAAGGTACTTTTTGTTAAAAGATACTTTTTGTAAAAAGATAATTTTCTAAAAAGGTACTTTTTGGAAAAACTACTTTTTTTAAAGGAACTTTAAAATAGAACTTAAAAAGGTATTTCTTTTAAAAAACATCTATTGTTGAAAAGGTACTTCTTTTTGAAATTAAATTTTTTTGAAAAAGTATATTTTGAAGAAAGTACTTTAAAAATATATGTACTTTCTGAAAATGGTGCTTTTTAAAAAACGTATTTTGTTTTTAAACGTATTTTTGTGTATGCGACTTCTTTAAAGAAATTACTTTTGAAAAAAGGTAATTTTTAAAAAAAGTTACTTTTTGCAAAGATACTTTTTGAAAAAAAAAAATACTTTTTGGAATAAGGTACTTATTGTAAATATTATCTTATTTATAAAGGGTACCATTTTTAAAAGGCTGCTTTATTAAAAAAAGTTATTTATTTAAAAGGGCGCATTTTTTAAAGATACTTTTTATAAAATGTACTTTTTGTAAAAAGTTATTTTTTTTAAGTACTTTAAAATGGAACTTAAAAAGGTACTTATTTTGTGAAATGATACTTTTTTTAAAAAGGTACTCCTTTTTGAAAAATAATATTCTTAAAAAGAATAAGAAATCTATAATATTAATAGGCTACGCGATTTCTTGTGACCGATGTTTTGCTCTACCGTTTTATCCCGATTTTGACCAAACGTATATTATTTGAAAGCTATTTCTTTTAAGCCGTTTTGTAGATTTACAGATTTGTAAATATTTTCCTTTATTTTGAGTAAATTGCATTTAAAGTTGCTACTAACACGTACATAAAATGATACATATGTTATGTGTGTACTTATTAAATTTGTTAATGTGTTTGTTTTCTTCATTCACAATAATAATAAACCATAAAAGTGTTGGTTTGTGAATTGGCTAAGTTGAAAAATAAAGCTGCCTGGAATCCGTTAGTTATAATAATTTTCTTTAAAGGAAAAAAAAATTAATTAAAATGTCTCACAAGTTTCAAATTCCATTTTCTCTCTGCTAAGCACATCTGTTAACAATTTAATAATAATTTTTTGATTGACATTTTTGATAATACGAGTATAATTGTATATGTCTGAAAAACTACGCTTTAAAACAATTGAAATAAAACACTTGCAATTTTCACGGCTAATGACACACGAACTTATGTAAGTTAACCAAGGTTCTGATCGGTAATTACACAAACACATGCAAACACTCAAGAAAACCAACAAGAACATTTGTTTTATATTAAAATTAATTAATAACAGATAGTCAAAATGCGATTAAACAATTGCTTAGTTATAACTGATAAAAGCAAAACAAAAAAAAAAAAACATCATCAGTAACTGTGACTGAAAAATATTAGCAAATATTTCATCAATATGTACGACTCGGAAATGTTACTAGAACTGTGCTCTAGGGCTCTTAAGCAGAGTGGTAGGAATAGTAACGAGATTTTACTAACCTATATATTGAAAGAAAATTAAATAGAGGTAGTGAAAAGTTATTATCCCATAAAGGGGGAAGCGGGTTTGAAAAGGCCACAATTTTGTTATGCATTAAACGTTTTTTTTAAACAAATCACAATTTAATATCTTTTCAATATGAAAGGTTTGATGTTCATAATAAGTAAGTCAGTCTTAGGTCCAACTAATTGGGTATGGGAAATAAGCATAAACCAAATCTTGGTGGATTTTTTTTTTGCCTGCAGTTCTGAAAAAGTTCATATCGGATGTTATATTTGTTGGGGAAAATGGACCAATCCTGACGATATTTGATAAAGTCACTTATATTTTGCAAAAATATATAGAAACCAAGTTTGAAAATAATCTGTGGAATATTTTTGTTTTTGATAGGTCTAAATGAAGATCGGGAAGCACCTTTATATGGAAGCTATGACTAAGAATTTCCCCATAAGGTTTCTTTGGAATACTGATTAACGAATGTAATAAACACACATAAAACCAATTTGACCGAGATCTATATGATAATTTGGATCTTACGTTACGTGTTAGGGAGCTAGGTCTGAAAATACACCGATTTTTATCAATTTCAATAGCGTTCGTCCTATGGTCCATAGAGGATTATATACCAAATATCATGAAAATTTATTTACATGGACACAGAGACGGACAGACAAACGGACGGACGGACGGACATCGCTTAATTGATTCAGAAATTGATTCTGAGTCGATCGGTATAATAAAAGATGAGTCCAGGTCGTTACAAACATGCGCACACATTATAGCTTAACCACATAGTGGTATAGGGTATAAAAATGAAATTTGGATTTGAAGATTTGGGCAGAGAGAAACGTACAAAATTTCTTTAAAAAACTTATGAAGTGGTCTAGAATAACACTGTTGAACAAATTCAGGTTAGCAAAAGTTAGGTCGATTCTGAGAGTGAGGGGTGAAAATAGAGGCTAAATTAAAAGACCCGTATCGCGGCGTTTGTTTATGTTAGTTCGAATTTTTTTTTTTAATCGGCCTTCGAACTTTGCAGTCAAACGCCGATTTTCAGCATATTGTTTATATGGTTTTTTGGCTATAACTCGTCGACTAATTGATATTTTTTCAATCTGTAAAAGCCAAATTATTGCTAGAGAGCTGTGCAACAATGCTTTCTGTTTGATCTATAATATGCTTCTCAGTTTCTTCAATAAATTTCATTTGAAAAGAGAACAATCATAATACAAAACTTGCGTTTTCCAGCTTAATATTAATTTACTTCTCATTTTTTATGTACCAATTTTATTCAGTGTTGGTTTTGAAGAAACATTGAAAAAGAAATTATAAAAATATTGAAAAATATATATTTTTGAAATGTTAGTTATGAAAAGTTTTAAGTAAAAAAAATTAGAGAAGATATTGTACAAATAATAGAGAATAAAGAAAATCAAGAGATTGCTCGAAACAAATTTTCCCAAATAATCGACAACCACGTAAACAAACTAATTCTAACACAGAGGGACAAATTCACATTAGACACAATGGAAACGTCAAAGCGGTTTTTAGCAAAGAATAAAGATTTATTAATCTTTAACGCGGATAAAGGTAATAAAACAGTGGTAATGACCAAAAACGAATATGAAAGCAAAATGAGAACAATAGTAAGTGATATGTGCACATATAAAAGGCTAACAAAAGACCCGACCACAGTTCGACAAAATAAAAATAATTTTTAATATAAAGATAATTGAGTCTAAAGATAAATTCAAATTAATTAATAAAACCGCTTTAGCATCAGAAAGGTCGATAATTTCGTCCAACAGATATTCTGGAATTTCATATTTGTCTTCCCCTTCTTCCTCTTTTTCCACGTCTTCCTCTTCTTCAAAGGCATTTTTATACCACCAACAAATTTCAGCAAGTATTGTATCTGGAGATTTCTTTCCTCTGTACCTGAAACGAAAATAGTTTTCAATCGCTAACATGTTTAAATTGTGCACTCTGACAAAGATATTAGAATTCAAAATATGCACACTCTATGGTTACCTTATTTCAAATGGAAGCGCAGTTTGGTGATAACGTTCGCCTTGCTCATCAGATTCAGTTGGCAGCTGTTGAGCGAGTTCATCAAGATGCTGATGCAAGAGATGAATTTTGTACGACATATTAACCCCAATTTCATCGAAAGCTACCGACATGTTTGCAACAGATTGCCTGTAGTTGTCTCTGCGTTCTTTACCCAAAAGTCCTTTAATGACTGCTTTCAATGCGAGCCATGCATTTAATTCTCGGTCTATCAGAGCTTGGTAAAAATCTTGACGACTCATTAGTTTCCGTATGTCGGGACCATTAACAACCCCTTCCTGAATTTTGGCGTTACTTAGTCTTGGGAAAATGTCTTTTAAGCGGTTGAATACTGCTGGTCTTTTTGCGATACATTTCAAAAATTTTTTAGCAATGCCAAGTTTAATGTGGAGCAACGGCAACAAAATTTTCATTTCAGGAACAAGACTTTCGTGTAGCCTATTGTCTTTAGGCCATTTCCGTCCGATGCGACTATTCCAGTTATGCTGTTTGTACTGTTTTCTTCCTTTACTACCTTCTCCGTATCGTGAATCCCAATCGCACAAAAAACACGGATACTTTGGACGGCCAGATGCTGTTAAGCCTGTAACCAATGAAACTATTTTGAGGTCGAAGCAAATGCGCCACTGGTGTTCGTTATATTTGACTACTTCCAGAATGTGTTTCAAATTATCGAAATATTCACTAGTGTCAGTGCTATACGCAATCGGAGCACAACTTTTAAGCTGATTAGTGAACTATCGATGAATAAACGCCAATCGTCTTTTTTATAGGTTAACCCTATCGTCTACATTAACTTTTCAATATCGTTGCAATAAGCGAAATTTTTTGCATCATTCACATGGAAGAAAATTTCTAACTCTTTTTGGCGTTTTCGATATGCTGTTACTTTGGTACCTTTCGCCAGCAAATTATTTCCTTTCAAAAATGAAGCCAGTAGTTCTGATTTTTTCTGAGTCAAACACAAATTTGCAACAATTCCATCCAATTGCTTTTGTGTGACTAGGATTGGGTCCTTTGATGTTTCATAGGATGTACCTTTACTAGGGTCGTATTCTGAGAAGAAATCCATGGATGTAGCAGCGGCGGTTGTAGTAATGATATTTGTTTCAAGATCAATACTTCGGTATGTTGGTACTGGAACGAATTCTAAGTGCGGTAATGGTAATTGGACACTTGGCACTGCTACATAAGTTTTATTCTTTGCTTTCCTTCTATTCAAAGTTTCATGGTAGTTGATAGATAGTCCATAGCAATTTTCTTCTTGATGCGGGCTGTTGCTAACCACATCATTGGTATACCAAAAGGCATAGCCTTCTTCTTTTCACTTTTCCATTGCATAAGAGTTGAATATCAATTAAAGCAAACTTTTTTAGGGGCATAGTTAACGTCAGTGATAAACTCTTGCGAGAAATATTGTTTATAGGCTTCCAAAAAAAAAAAAAAAAAAATAACTCGCATTGCCACATTTTTCATCGCTTGCTATGAAATGTCCACAAACATTACAAAAATGGTCCATTTTACATTTTGGTTCCGACATTTTTAATACAATATATATTATACAATATTTTTATAACCTATGCCACGATGTGGTTTGGGTATAATGACTTTGTGCTGCTGTTTGTAACTACCAAAAATATTTGACCTATACCCATCTTTTATTATACCGATCGAATCAGAATCACTATCTGATTCGATTTAACGATGTCCGTCCGTCCGTCCGTCCGTCCGTCCGTCTGTGTGTCCATGTAAAGCTTGTAATCAAACTGCAGGTCGCAAATATGAATATATTTTGATGGAATTTGGTATATAAGCTTTTATCAGCCATAGGATGAACGCTATTGAAATGGGTGAGAATCGGTCAATGTTCAGACCTAGCCCCATACAAATGACCCCTATGAAATCAACATAAATTGCCATAAGATCCAAATTATCATGTAAATCTTAGTCAAATTGGGTGTTTATTACAACCATTAATCAGTAGTCCAAAAATGATCCCTATGGAACAACTCTTAGTCATAGGCCCCATATAGAGCTGCTTCCCGATCTTCACCTAAATCTATCAAAAAACAAAAATATTGCACTGATTCTTCTCAAATTTTGTTTGTATATATTTTTTCAAAATACAAGAGACTTTACCAAACATGGTCAGGATCGGTCCATTTTTGGGCCTAGTCCCCATATAGATATATCATCCGATATGAACTTTTTCATATCTGCAGCCAAAAAAAATTAATAAAAATCCCACTCAAAGTTGATTTATGCTTATTTCCTATATCCAGTTAGTTGGGCCTGAGAGATGGGGTCTCTAAACGCATGGTATAGGGTATCGTATAGTCGGTCTAGACCGACTATAGTTTTCTTACTTGTTTTTGTTATTTTTATGAAACCGATGCACTTAACTTAAATCACTCACAAAATGAAATAAGTTCCAAAAAAAATAATAGCGAATTTTATCACGACCGAGCGAAAATTAAAAGTCATCAGCTTCGGCTGAGTTTCGAGTCTTAACTGAATCTTCATTTTTGAAATTAGTTCGAAATTAGTTGGTGGTTGAAAACAAAAAAGTTGTTTTACTAATTCCTAATTCTTGGAACTTCACTTTTTAATTACTTCTACCTAAATCGCTGTTTATTTAATAGTTTTGGGATTTTTAACGCAAATTATCGACTAAGACCATTTTCTTTTCAAATGAAATTTATTGAAGAAACTGAGAAGCATATTATAGATCAAACAGAAAGCAAAAAAGATTTAGTTTTGTGGAAAATATTTGCAAAAAGCATAAAAAAAAAATAATTTTTCCAACATTTTGCTTCATAAGCGCCACAAAAATTTTCTAAATCAATTTTTTAAAAATTTTAATTGTTGCACAGGTCTCTAGCAATAATTTGGCTTTTACGGATTGAAAAAATATCAATTAGTCGACGAGTTATAGCCAAAAAAACCATATAAACAATATGCTGAAAATCGGCATTTGACTGCAAAGTTCGAAGGTCGATTAAAAAAATAGTTCGAACTAACATAAGCAAACGCCGCGATACGCGTCTTCTAATTTAGCCTCTATTTTCACCCCTCACTCTCAAAAAACGACCTAACTTTTGCTAACCTGAATTTGTTCCACAGTGTAATTCTAATTAAGATCTCGTTCAAAATTTTTAAGACATCCTTCACAATGACATCAATAAAGATTTTCTTTGCAAAAGGTCAAAGGTCATTATAACCTTGTCAACATTTTGCAATGGAATATTTTAAAGTCTTAATAATTTAGTAAATGAATTTTTATTGGTCGCTGAGTTAATAAAACTTCATTTTTTTCACATTAGCTTCAAAAAGTTATCTTACATTGTATATTCTGCAAGACATGTTGTACAGCTGTTTGGGGGTCGAGTCACTAACCGATCTTTCGATTTTTAGCATTTCATGAAATTAATAGAGGATTTTTAATTTTTATTTATTTAAAAATAGAAACTAATAAAAATAAAATAAGGTGTCAGTTTAGCAAAAACAATTTGTTTTTCTCAAGACTACAACAAAAACGTATAACGTAGTATGCAATGTGTACTCATATTTAACAAGTAAGAGTTTTAATCTCGGCTTTACGGAATCTTTGATAACCTCCACCCATGTTCTAAGCAAGGTTGTCAATACTAAGAGACAAAAATGCTAGATTTCACATTATAATGGCTAGAATTTTTACAATGAAATTTAAAATTAATAAGGTAATTAACAAATATTTTGGGTATTTTCGTGTTTTATTTAATTGAAATCAATTATTAAATGCAATCAGCATAAATGTAAATGTATACAATTACATTTTTGTCTGTTTAAAGAGAGTAATAGCATCACCATCTCTCTGTTAATTTCAGAGACGGTGAACTGCCACTTAAAACATAACCATCTTGGCTATACCACTCTTCATACAAATGCATGCAAACGTTCATTCCCTGAAAGTTTGACCTCATTTTACCAAAAATTTTCTAAAACTATGTACATGATAAAAATGAACACAAATGGTAGTCCTCGTATGAACAGATTATTTTCCTAAAATATTTTTTCAACAACTGCAACTGACTATATTTATAGATGACTCATTCCAATCACAATTGTGCTGTTGGCGAACTAATACTCAAAAAAAAATTTCAGCCTCCAACTGTTATCGCTTTTACATTCTTTTTAGCTAATAAAAAGATTTATTTTAATATTTCTTAAATTTTTATTCGAAATTTTTTATTTTACTGAGGAGCATATTCAAAGAATTTCTTAAAATTTCTTTTTATTTTCTGAACCCAAGTCTACAAACTTTGTTTCCCGCTATTATTTTCTAGTCTCCTAAAGGGATAACACACACGATTAGAGCGATAAGCCAATGAAAATAATTTTTTTAGCATTTCTATTTTTATTATTTATACATATATATTTTTTTAATTCTCGCAAAATAAAACACTTCATTAGGAAGTTTTATTTATTTATGTTTATAAAATTATTATTTTTATACCCTCCACCCTCAGTGGCAGAAGGTATGTGTATATAGGTTTGTCATTCCGGTTGTAACGCATCGAAAAACACTATTCCGACCCGATAAAGTATATATATTCTTGATCCTTATCACAGCTCGAGTCGATAAAGCAATGTCCGTTTGTCCGTCTGTCTGTTGAAATCACGCTCATTCACAAAAAAACCATTTTGCTGGGTAAGCTTACAATAATATCATTTGCCATAATTCCCAGCAGGTTGTTAATGAAAATGGGGTAAATCGGGCATCATTGTGCTTAGATACGAGCAAAAATATGTAGTTACCTCTAAAAAAACATAAAACCCAGTGATATTTTAGTGGTTGAACATAATAGTTGTACAACAACATTCACAGTTCAAAAAAGTCACAAAAAAATAATGCAATTATACCAACAAACACAAGTACCATGAGCTATGTTAGTAGCATTACCACATATTTTTTTATCGTTATCA
>OY821518.1:290613419-290617682 GCA_963682025.1 Cordilura impudica
TTTTTTAGATTTTTCATATGAAATTGATATTTTTTGTAGGTGATCCCAAATTAACGTCCTTTTTGCTCTATCTACCTTAGTTTTCGAGAAAAACGCGTTTTTATGATTTTTTTAGATTTTTCATATGAAATTGATATTTTTTGTAGGTGATCCCAAATTAACGTCCTTTTTGCTCTATCTACCTTAGTTTTCGAGAAAACGCGTTTTTATGATTTTTTTTAGATTTTTCATATGAAATTGATATTTTTTGTAGGTGATCCCAAATTAACGTCCTTTTTGCTCTATCTACCTTAGTTTTCGAGAAAACGCGTTTTTATGATTTTTTTTAGATTTTTCATATAAAATTGATATTTTTTGTAGGTGATCCCAAATTAACGTCCTTTTTGCTCTATCTACCTTAGTTTTCGAGAAAAACGCATTTTTATGATTTTTTTAGATTTTCATATGAAATTGATATTTATTGCTCTATCTACCTTAGTTTTCGAGAAAAACGCGTTTTTATGATTTTTTTAGATTTTTCATATGAAATTGATATTTTTGTAGGTGATCCCAAATTAACGTCCTTTTTGCTCTATCTACCTTAGTTTTCGAGAAAACGCGTTTTTATGAATTTTTTAGATTTTCCTATGAAATTGATATTTTGTGTAGGTGATCCCAAATTAACGTCCTTTTTGCTCTATCTACCTTAGTTTTCGTGAAAAACGCGTTTTTATGATTTTTTTAGATTTTTCCTATGAAATTGATATTTTTTGTAGGTGATCCCAAATTAACGTCCTTTTTGCTCTATCTACCTTAGTTTTCGAGAAAACGCGTTTTTATGATTTTTTAGATTTTTCATATGAAATTGATATTTTTTGTAGGTGACCCCAAATTAACGTCCTTTTTGCTCTATCTACCTTAGTTTTCGAGAAAACGCATTTTTATGATTTTTTTAGATTTTTCGTATGAAATTGATATTTTTTGTAGGTGTTCCCAAATTAACGTTCTTTTTGCTCTATCTTAGTTTTCGAGAAAAACGCGTTTTTATGATTTTTTTTAGATTTTTCATATAAAATTGATATTTTTTGTAGGTGATCCCAAATTAACGTTCTTTTTGCTCTATCTACCTTAGTTTTCGAGAAAAACGCGTTTTTATGATTTTTTTAGATTTTTCATATGAAATTGATATTTTTGTAGGTGACCCCAAATTAACGTCATTTTTGCTCTATCTACCTTAGTTTACGAGAAAAACGCGTTTTTATGATTTTTTTTGATTTTTCATATGAAATTGATATTTTTTTTTGTAGGTGATCCCTTTTTGCCTTAGTTTTCGAGAAAACGCGTTTTAAATGAGTTTTTTAGATTTTTCATATGAAATTGATATTTTTTGTAGTGATCGCAAATTAACGTTCTTTTTGCTCTATCTACCTTAGTTTTCGAGAAAAACGCGTTTTTATGATTTTTTTAGATTTTTTCATATGAAATTGATATTTTTTGTAGGTGATCCCAAATTAACGTCCTTTTTGCTCTATCTACCTTAGTTTTCGAGAAAAACGCGTTTTATGATTTTTTTTTAGATTTTTCGTATGAAATTGATATTTTTTGTAGGTGATCCCAAATTAACGTTCTTTTTTGCTCTATCTACCTTAGTTTTCGAGAAAAACGCGTTTTTATGATTTTTTTAGATTTTCATATGAAATTGATATTTTTTGTAGGTGATCCCAAATTAACGTCCGTTTTTGCTCTATCTACCTTAGTTTTCGAGAAAAACGCGTTTTTATGATTTTTTTTAGATTTTTCATATGAAATTGATATTTTTTGTAGGTGATCCCAAATTAACGTCCTTTTTGCTCTATCTACCTTAGTTTTCGAGAAAAAAACGCGTTTTTATGATTTTTTTAGATTTTTCATATAAAATTGATATTTTTTGTAGGTGATCCCAAATTAACGTCCTTTTTGCTCTATCTACCTTAGTTTTCGAGAAAAACGCGTTTTTATGATTTTTTTTAGATTTTTCATATGAAATTGATATTTTTTGTATGGTGATCCCAAATTAACGTCCTTTTTGCTCTATCTACCTTAGTTTTCGAGAAAAAAACGCGTTTTTATGATTTTTTTTTAGATTTTTCATATAAAATTGATATTTTTTGTAGGTGATCCCAAATTAACGTCCTTTTTGCTCTATCTACCTTAGTTTTCGAGAAAAACGCATTTTTATGATTTTTTTAGATTTTTCATATGAAATTGATATTTTTTGCTCTATCTACCTTAGTTTTCGAGAAAAACGCGTTTTTATGATTTTTTTAGATTTCATATGAAATTGATATTTTTTGTAGGAGATCCCAAATTAACGTCCTTTTTGCTCTATCTACCTTAGTTTTCGAGAAAACGCGTTTTTATGAATTTTTTAGATTTTTCCTATGAAATTGATATTTTGTGTAGGTGATCCCAAATTAACGTCCTTTTTGCTCTATCTACCTTAGTTTTCGTGAAAACGCGTTTTTATGATTTTTTAGATTTTTCCTTGAAATTGATATTTTTTGTAGGTGATCCCAAATTAACGTCCTTTTTGCTCTATCTACCTTAGTTTTCGAGAAAAACGCGTTTTAATATGAATTTTTTTAGATTTTTCATATGAAATTGATATTTTTGTAGGGTGACCCCAAATTAACGTCCTTTTTGCTCTATCTACCTTAGTTTTCGAGAAAAACGCATTTTTATGATTTTTAGATTTTTCGTATGAAATTGATATTTTTGTAGGTGATCCCAAATTAACGTTCTTTTTGCTCTATCTTAGTTTCGAGAAAAACGCGTTTTTATGATTTTTTTTAGATTTTTCATATAAAATTGATATTTTTTGTAGGTGATCCAAATTAACGTTCTTTTTGCTCTATCTACCTTAGTTTTCGAGAAAAAAACGCGTTTTTATGATTTTTTTAGATTTTTCATATGAAATTGATATTTTTGTAGGTGACCCCAAATTAACGTCCTTTTTGCTCTATCTACCTTAGTTTTCGAGAAAAACGCGTTTTTATGATTTTTTTTAGATTTTTCGTATGAAATTGATATTTTTTGTAGGTGATCCCAAATTAACGTCCTTTTTGCTCTATCTACTTTAGTTTTCGAGAAAAACGCGTTTTTATGATTTTTTTTAGATTTTTCATATAAAATTGATATTTTTTGTAGGTGATCCCAAATTAACGTTCTTTTTGCTCTATCTACCTTAGTTTTCGAGAAAAACGCGTTTTTATGATTTTTTTAGATTTTTCATATGAAATTGATATTTTTGTAGGTGACCCCAAATTAACGTCCTTTTTGCTCTATCTACCTTAGTTTTCGAGAAAAACGCGTTTTTATGATTTTTTTAGATTTTTCGTATGAAATTGATATTTTTTGTAGGTGATCCCAATTAACGTCCTTTTTGCTCTATCTACTTTAGTTTTCGAGAAAAACGCGTTTTTATGATTTTTTTTAGATTTTTCATATGAAATTGATATTTTTTGTAGGTGATCCCAATTAACGTCCTTTTTGCTCTATCTACCTTAGTTTCGAGAAAAACGCGTTTTTATGATTTTTTGATATTTTTTGTAGGTGATCCCAATTAACGTCCTTTTTGCTCTATCTACCTTAGTTTTCGAGAAAACGCGTTTTTATGATTTTTTTTAGATTTTTCATATGAAATTGATATTTTTTGTAGGTGATCCCAAATTAACGTCCTTTTTGCTCTTCTACCTTAGTTTTCGAGAAAAACGCGTTTTTATGATTTTTTTAGATTTTTCATATGAAATTGATATTTTTTGTAGGTGATCCCAAATTAACGTCCTTTTTGCTCTGTCTACCTTAGTTTTCGAGAAAAACGCGTTTTTATGATTTTTTTAGATTTTTCATATGAAATTGATATTTTTGTAGGTGATCCCAAATTAACGTCCTTTTTGCTCTATCTACCTTAGTTTTCGAGAAAAACGCGTTTTTATGATTTTTTTAGATTTTTCATATAAAATTGATATTTTTTGTAGGTGATCCCAAATTAACGTTCTTTTTGCTCTATCTACCTTAGTTTTCGAGAAAACGCGTTTTTATGATTTTTTTAGATTTTTCATATGAAATTGATATTTTTTGTAGGTGATCCCAAATTTAACGTCCTTTTTGCTCTATCTACTTTAGTTTTCGAGAAAAACGCGTTTTTATGATTTTTTTAGATTTTTCATATGAAATTGATATTTTTTGTAGGTGATCCCAAATTAAACGTCCTTTTGCTCTATCTACCTTAGTTTTCGAGAAAAA